>JAMKCH010014305.1:0-90032 GCA_023653785.1 Ophioderma brevispina
AAACACCAAAAAATGTTGTTATCTGGAAAACCTGATGATGTCAAAAATTGTACAATATCCTTAATTGCTTGTTCAAATCCCCCTTCCTTTCAGGCTGAGGACACAGTTCGTAAAAGATTAATTGTTGACTAAGTTCACGGTGACATGTTCGGAAGAGATTCATCCATCAAGTTGTGGCGATGGCACACCCAAGAATATCATTTAGTAACCGCTGATGTAGAATCATTCCATAAAGTGGTAAAAATATTTTATTCCCATTTAGAGAAACAGTGTAGAATGATAAAACTCCCGAGTTACGAATACTTTTTTTCCAAAAAAATGTTCCACAGATATTAATAACATGCATTAATTCACGCAAAAAGCAGTATAGCCCCCCTCCCCTATACATTAACAATTCCTGAACAATGCGTAAGGATTTATGTGGTCCCGGAGGGATACACGAATTGTCTAATTGTAATTGCTATATCACATTACAATAAGAGTTGATTTCACTTCAAAATGAATAGCGTTTTTATTTTTTAATAGGTTTCGTAAATAACATTCTATCTCTACCACAGGGGCACTCACGAAAATGTTCTCGAAAAAAAATATTGTATACAGATGCAACAAGATACCATTTATCTGTAAGAACACCATCTTCAATTTCTGCGTGTCTAGATCCACTACGCTCTATCGCTCGCTCGCCGTCTCTCGATCGCCCCCCCCCCCTCTCCATGGTCTCCTTCCTAAATGTATCAAAACAATGCATTATCTTCAGTCAAAAGTCTCATGTGAATATCAGTTCATTTTAGTTGGAGTTCAGGCATAATCCTTTCCAAGAAAGGTGATACTGATTTTCGCAAAAAGAGAAAAAAATGCCAATCCCGCAATAAATGCATAAATACCTAAATATTGGCAAAAGAAACAAAATTAAAGCACATCCTATTTATGCCGTAAATAAGAGAAAAAAAATTATCATCAGTGACCTAGTCCCTTATATATAGAGACTAAATCATGTAGTAATTACTCATAGAAGTAAAGCCTGATATACAAGATTTCTGAACAGCTCAGGTATTTCATAAGGATAAGTAATAATGCAATCAGAAGGAATATACAAATGCAAGCATCTTTATCATATTGCACAAAAGTCTCCCGATGACTTGCTGTCTCATAGTGACATTATAGTGGATATATATCATCTTATGCCCAATTACCTATCCTTCGTGTTCGTTTATGCATTTATACTTATCCTTCATAAAAAAACAAAATGTATTTTTTCGGTCACTCATCCTACACGATATTTCCAGTTTTCTTCTTGAAAGCTTTTAATCGTTTTGGTTTGATCTTTGTCTCCTTTACTTCGGTTTGGCGAATCCTGTATTTAATCTTGCAAAGGGTTATTGACTTCAAGATCTAAGATATCATTCCACTTATTGTTTAATTTCACAAAAAAGGATTGGGTAAACTTCATTTAAGGAAAACAATAAACACGTAGAGTACTTTGCCGTTGGCAGTGCCTCTACTTAAGATATAAATCTCCCAATGTCGAATGCTTGACAAGGATCTGATTATTATATTCGCTATAAAAATGGGCATTAACGCCGAACAGGCGTGTGGGCAATAGACCTAGCAATTTTAAGTGTAAAATCGATTGCATTTCCATACGAAATATGAACTCTTGTTTAAAAATAGTCATATGGTAATTATAAACCAGGTTTTGATTGAAATACCATCATATTCTGCTATCTTTATCCTAAGACTAGATTATCCACAAACTACCTCAATGCAGCAGTGGTTCATGATGATATTGCAAAACCAATTTCTTTCAGTGTATGTTATGATACAGTCATTATAGAGATTTGATCGGCCGACTTAAATATTTTGAATTTATTAAAAGGGTGCTTAACTGTTGACATTTACCTCGTCTACCGAGTGATGATTTGTGATTACCAGCACGTCTATTTATTTTTTTCGCGCCCAACTAAAAAACCCCATTTTCTCGTGTCAACAGATTTAAGATACTAGTCATTGAAATCGGCAGCCCTTTTTCCATGAAAAAAAACAGGGTTATCCCAAACAAAGTGATGGATGGGGGAGATGGAAGTACCAACATGTCTAGAAATACCGGGAATGCCAACGAAATTTCGATATTGTACCAAATTAACCTATAGCTCCTCTTTCCAATGATAGCAAATTCAGTACAACGGCTCAGATGATATATTAATTTCGCATGGCAGCAAAATGTTATGTAATGTTCAGAACACAGTGTGTGAAATAGGCGAACAAAATCATTGATCCCCCCCCCATGCAGCCTTATCAAAGATGTGCTGCAACATCAGAATCTCACAGAATCAACAAGGCCGAGCACGGGCCATACGCCTTCCTCGAATGGATGTGGTCGCAGAATGTCCATGTCAAATTGGTCTCATCAGCGCATGCGCAACACAAAAGTCTTTGTCATCTTTTAAATATTTGTCTTGTCATGCTCATCTTCATCATGAGGGACAAACGAAGTTAACGAACTACAGTCATAATAGCAAGTCAAAAAGAAATTTTATGTTTATGGAGAAAATGATATTTACATGATCTATGGTCAAAGATGATGCAGTACCTCTTCTGCTATGATTGTATCATTGAATTTAATGATTGCTCGAATGTAGAAATTTTTTAAAAGTATATTCAAATTCAAATTCAAATAAGCTTTGTTAGCATTTTCATTCAACGTTATATAAAACAAAATGCTCAATTTTGCTGTGGCGTTTGTTTAACCTTCTTCCACCCTTCAACAATGGGGACTTCCACTGTCCAAACTCCATCCTCAGATATCAATTCATTTTTGTCTAGTTCGACGGATGAAATCATAGTTGGTACGACTATGAGCCAGTGGCGGCGCCGGGAGTGCACAGGGGAAAATTCTCTCTCCCTGGAAAATGGTTGGTTTTAGCAAAAATTCCCCAATTTTGGCAAAAAAATATGATTTTGAATTTATTACGGATACAAATTTCAATTTTAGATGTTTTGTCCCCAAGATTTCACTCCCCCCCCCAAAAGAAGCCTACCCACAACTGCATGGAGCCTTTTTGGCAAATAGTCCACTTATGTTAAAAATAAAACAAACGGGACGCGGGTACTTTGCAGCATCTAAAAGAGACCTACGATTTTTTTTGACTCCGAGATTGTTTTATTAACAATCCACACTGTTGCAAATCACCGTACACTTGCTCGACTTGCAATAAAACTCCGTGATTTTCACGTTTTTAGCTCTATTTTAAAAAGTGAAACAGAAATTCAGATGCTTCCCATAAAATGTATCCTTGACAAAAGGCCACAAGGGTGATTTGTTATATTTAGAATCAGAGCTTGTGAAACTCATAGCTTGTGCATTTTTTCTTATAAAATGTCACCTTTGAAATGGGCAGAGAGCACTTTGCTGCTGGTTATAGCACTTAACAGTAGCTGTCAATAGCTTTCTGGTTAGTTTCGTTCTTTTTTTTTTTTTTATTTTTTTTTTTTTTTGCTTGTTGTTTTTGTTTTAATTCTCTTGTAGGTCCCTGATAAAGGCTGATTTATGTCCTGCCGAACGTTGTATGATCCTGTTTTGACTGGTAAGTTGTTCCTGTTTTCCATAGTTGGTTGGATTTTTCGTTGGATATAGTTTAGGTAACCTCGTAAATTCAAATTTACATTACCCTATTAACCAACTCGCAAAGGCAAAATACTTTTTGATAGATCCCATAGCTATAGTTATGTATTTGTATATAATTATTAATTAATTTAAATTTCAGTTATGTTATTTTGTTTTAGGAGCGTATCAATTGGGGACGCTTTCCTTTAACTCTTTTGTGTTGAACTTCAGTATTTTCAAAGTGTCAATGTAAATTAACCCTGTTTTGTTTTAATGCAACCTAACGTATATCACTCACAGACCTCAACAAATTTGTCTTCACTCCTCATGCCCTCACTTATCAGTGAATAACAGCCCCGCGGTTGGATTACTGACCCTAAGGTTATATTTCAGTGTCTGCAATAATTCAGTGTAGATGTCACTTTTCTCAAATTGGCAATGATAGTAATACATAATGACATGTTTGATGTTAAACTACAGGTCTAATGCAATACCCTTTGCCAAACTAAAAATTGGATGTTAAAAATGCAGCATGTACTGCTTGTATCGCAATTGGGCATGATTTGGATTTCTCATACCTACGTGTGTTCATGTATGAATCGTAATTACAACCTCCTCTCTCTCTCTCTCTCTCTCTTTCTTTCCTCTTTATTTGACTAGGAAATTTCACAATTTCGGCCACGAATAAATGGCCCTAAAATTACAAAACAAAATCATTGAACAACAACTTAAGTCAATAACAGATCATAAACAAAACAATGACAAAAATCAACTTAATAAAAAAACAACAAAAACAAACATCTGTGGCTAATCACATTTCGCGTTGTCCTCTTCTATTCCAAACAAACAAAATCACAAACTAATAAAACAAAACAAAAACACACTAATACATGGATTTTATACACAGTATGATCTATCTCATCGAAGGTGTAGCATAGTGCATAATATTCTACAGGTACCCTAAGTTTTCAAGAGCCCTACCAATAATGAACCGATCATTAACAATTAGTTGTCACATTAGAGTAACCCAAAAAATATTCTTGATTTTGCGTTCATCTCTGGGGGTTTGCAGCCAATCATCCGTTAATTACACATTTGGAATAAAGTTCAGGTGCTGACTGTGTCTGTTGATATTCTTTGCAATTTTGGTAACACTTTAGATGCACTACAATCACGAATCTAAGTCTATACAATAATTACAGAATTACACTAAATTACCTTGAGAGGATACAATTGCATATACTTCTTGGTTTTCCTATGGGATCTAATCATTTTTCATGAAAGACTAAATATAACTTCACTCTTATTTCTGTGAAGTCTTCTTGCCATTGCGAGTTGGTGATGCTAGATATAACCAGTATTTTTTGACCATTTCACATCGGTCTGAGGAGAAAGGCTTACTGAAATCTGGAGTGGCCAAAATTAGTTCAGCAGTGAGATATGACTTAAGCTCATTAAAAGATGATTCACATTCTTCTGTCCCAATCTACTGTCTTTGGCTCTCATCTTCTTAGTCAAATTCACTATGGCCTTACAAATGTGGTCACAGTTACTATAATATACCAATAATGGTGGATTGGGATATAAAAATCTGCACAGCCTTCAATTAAGTGTCCAATTAAGGTTGATTTTGGGCCCACTTCCTTCCAAATATGTGACCTCTTGGTGACAAATTTTGACTTTGTGCTTTATGGTTAAAACCGCATTCTCAATTTTTGTGAGGACAATATCCAAATGTTAAGATCTCTTCCCTTGACGCTGAGAAGATTGCCACAATCATCTATATATTACCTACAAGACTCAACACTTTCTAGTATAGAACAGTGTTTTTACTAATCTCGGAATGTAGCACTGGATTCATCATGGTCCAAATGTCATTACATGCCACGCCTACTGCCGCAAAAGGTTAATAAAAACTGATTTGGCATGTACCTGTTTGTCAAGTGGGACTTTAATAAAACCATTTGTCAGATCTAAAGTTTGTAATGTACTTGGCCTTATCTACAACTCAAATTCCGGCTACCTTGAGGATAGGGTAACTGATCAAATTCGAAATTTTGTTCAAGGCTCTAGATCGGTGCAGACTCTTATCAGTATCTAGACATTTAGTTTTGCAACCACAAACCATTAGGAGATGCATAGGCACTAGTTGTACTCTCAATCACCCCTAAATCTAACATACTGTCTACCTCAGTCTTGATTTTTTGCATCATGGATGAAGGCGTTCTGGTAACCGTATGCAATATGACTTCAGCCACCAGACATGTGGGTGGACAGATGCATACATTCATGACTTACAAGACATTACGCTGTCATCGATCCATGTTTAGCGATTGCACAGGATCATTGACAGGTGAAGTAATTGGTAGTACTGGAATGCGTATATCTTGTCCACCAACATGGCGGGCTATTGAATACGGTCGATAGCTTTTGTCCTAATTGGCGTTCATGTTTGGTTTTGACTTTGTGGGAAATCACATCAGTCCACCAGGAAAATCAGAAATGCTTTGGCGTGTCTCAAGTAGTTCTCTGAAACTTTGCAGTTTTTATAACTGTGAAATTGAGTCCGAAATTTTGAAATCTTCCAAGTTGTGAGTTTGATTGTAACTTAATCCAATGCTGCTATCATCCAGAAATTTGTTTATAGACAAAATCTAATGCACTTATCCCCTTACTGACTCAATTTCCTAATTTCTTGAATGACACTGTTACACAATAGGACTGTGCTACTATGTATGTCTGTTGAATAACTTTTTCATTAGATTGGCATGAGTATTCTCTAGATTTCCTCTGTTTGGCATATATATCTCATAGTCAACCTCTCCTATTTTCCTAAGAATATCATAGGGCCCTATGCCATTGTTTCAACGTCCCTGCTCCCTCCGGAAGGACAAGGAATAAATTCACAATCCTGGCACCCTATCATAGTAATACTTCATTCTAGCTTGATTGATGTGTGTTTTGTGGTTGGCTTCAGCCATCCATTTGTCAAAGTTGATGCTTACACTGCGGAGCTGGAGTATAGCTTGTTGCTGGTAATCATCTGTTTCAAAAACCCCTCTTTGATTCAAACCAGGGGACCCTTCTGCTCCATGACAAATAGTGGAAAGGTGAATAAACCGTGTAAATTCACAAGGTTACTTCTCTTACGAAAAACAAAAAAAATAAGGAACATAATCCCAATTTTCTTCTTTTCTTCGGACAGAGAGTGTTTATCATAATTTCATACCGATGAATCTTTTGTGAGGCATTTGTCTGTTGATGGTATGGGGAAGCCGGAATTTTGATTTGTCCAATTTTTGACCCAAAAGTGGTTATGGTGAAAAACCTTTTGGGTTTACAACTATGAATTGCATTGGGCTGACTAAATATAGAGTTAAAAATGGGCCTTAAAACTATGATAATAACTCTTGGTTTTGTGTGTGTTGGTGTTTTCATTTGAATTTTTCCTGTCACTTCATTATATTTTGGAAAGGGCTATGTGATAGAACATTTAAGGCATAAGTGAAGAGGTTCAAGGTGGACCCCCCAGGTTTTAACATAACATTTTTTGGAATTGAAAACCGTATTTACTCTCACAAGCACAACAAAGAGACTCTCACACCACAAACACACAACGCCTCTCTACTACACTATAAGAGGCTATGGATTTCCCACTAAACACTATTTGCATTATGAAATATGAGATTTTGTTAGTTTTTAAGACACACCTGATTTATTTTTAAATAAGTCAAAATCCAAGCCCAATAGCATACCGTACTTGCCGTGTGTACATGATGAATAACAAAAAAACGTAACAATTCTCTTGGTCACAATCTGTTCATTCTGTGGGTATTTTACATGTGAACGTCTCGGATTTTGGAACGAAGTTTTACATCACTACAGACGTTAACAGGTATCAGAAATAAATAATAATGATAATTCTAATAAGAAATCTTATGATGTGATAATTTTTTTTTTAATGAAATCCAAGAACTCCTTTTACTTACGAATGATCTTATTATGACAAAGAAATGGTGTACATATGAGCGGACGGTTTGGCGGGAAAGTTTAGTTTGTTTGCATTGTATGGACGCTTTCACGCAAGGTCAATACACCCCTATGAAATACGAGGTTCACACTTATCGATTAACATAAACCCTCCTTGCAATGCCGGTTGGAATACCAAGAGTATAATAGATCACCTGTACAACTTATGCATCTCTTGAATTCAATAACAGGGGCTTTATTGTACGTGCATTTAGTGTGGCACTCTGGCCAAACAGCGTGCGTGCTATTACATGGGGTCTAATTGGCCAGACGTGTCTGCAGAACAACCCAAGCATGGGCTGGATTGTATACTAGAACGAATTCGTAATTTTATTTTAACACGAAAGAAATGACAACCAATGTGGGCTTGGGGCAGGTGGTATCGTAAAATTGGCTAAGAACATAAAGGCACACTGTCGAAATCAACCGAAAGTTTAGAGAAAATATTTCAGAATATCTATTGACTTGAACCATTAACGTAAATGAAGGTGATAGGTGTTAGGAGCACAACATTTATGTAAAAGTAATTATCAATATTGTTAAAAAAATACAGATAAAGGATCTCTAGTGAAATAGATCCGTATTCCTTTAATGGAATATCTCTTCGATTGCATGATAATACTCACGACTGTCTTCTACTTCGATGTGATCGTTATAATTTAATAGAATTATATTTGCAGTTGAGAAACTGATTGTTGTTTCCTTAGAATCAGGTGGCGTCAGTAACATCATTATCCTCCAAATAACAATATTTTTTGAAAGCCACAAGTGGAAAAAAAGCTGATGAAAAATGATGGGTTTCGATTAGCACTAAAATTTTTAATAACCCTCTCAGTGCTTTTAGTATTGGGTGGAGTGTTATTGTTTTTACGTAATTACAATATGTCAAAAAAGGGAGTGAAACGAACTCATATATGGTCTTTGTTGTTTCATACCATGACTAAACAAAGGGGACAGTGTGTACATTATGCCTCTAAGTGGCACCCTGCAAGTCCATTTCCAATTTGCTGGACCCACAATACATCATAGCAGCACCGCGCATTAACCATCGTTCCCTGAGTCATTTTATTGCTCAACCAAAAACTCACCTGAAGGCACCCCCGCGCGCTTTTACATCCCTAGAATTGAAATTATTAAACCTAAAAAATTACGATTTTACAAGGAAGGAAATTTACACCAACCTATCAATAATGTTATGCAACCTAAACCATTGAAATAAAACATTCACTCCGGGGTGGGGTGATATCTAATTCAAAATTAGGACGTGATTTAACAACGAGAATTTTTAAGCGTCATTTATATACAAATTCGGGACTTATCAGGACAAATGCGATGTTCAGGTGACCACGTGAGGCCAACCTGATGAAAACATCGCAGTTGTCAGATGAAGTCCGAAGTGTTCGGACGAAAAGATAAATATTGCAGTTTAATCCTCTGAAAGGTTAGTCCAGTAATTGATTCATAATTTCTTTATGATAAGTATTTCTCTACTGGATGATGAATCATAATAGACATCAACATTAGATACCGGTGGTTTTATCTAGGCTTTAGACACTACTAGATTTCGTACATTTTGTTGGGCAACAGAAAAACATGTTCTTTAAAAGTGAAAAAAAGTAGATCTCTTTACGTCTTATTTCAATATCAAACATAGGCTGAATTCCTATGGTCCTTAAATTGAATAACACATATTTTGCACCCCAAAAGAAAATTCTCAGCTTAATCGTTTCGATAGGGAGATGTTTTTAGGAAAGCTTTAATCAGTAAAAAAATCAAAATGTTCACATTTTTAGGAACACCTGGTATGGGTCAAATTTCTATTGCACCTTGATAATTATCCGGATTTTGTGTGAAAGTGAAATAGGTTGCTTTCAGTGTTAGAATTTTGTGTAAAAGACGGTGCTTCCTCTTTTGCAAATATCAGCGTTTTAAAAATGGTTTAATAGATCACATTTAAAAACATCCAAAACATTTTTCATGAAAAGTGTTGTTAGTAGCATTTCTTAGCAAAATTAAATCCCTGAATAAGATCGAAAGCGTATGGTGTTAAATACATCAAATATTAAATAAATCATCTCCCTACACGTCCCTTAATGGCATCTCTCTAATGTACATTAACTGCATTTAAATGCACTTTTGAAAAAAATCGCGGAGCGGACACTTGCCTCGGGTTAGGGGAAATTGCTCCAATATCTAACAAGAAAACATCCCGCTAAACTCTACCACACCCTCCCTTTTTTGCGGTAATCTGCAATTATCCTCGAGGGAGTTAGGGACATATAAGGGGTTTTCCCAAAATAAGTTTCACTTAAAATCAAGGACAACCTCGTCGCATAACGTCACTTAAAACGGTGTTTTAGAATTTTTTTTTTTTTTTTTAAATTTTTTGGAATTATGAAACATTGTCTCTCTCCTGCCGTCAAGTTTTTAATTTGGTATCAACGCACACCAGTCAATCCTTGGTACAATGATGAAATTGAAATCATGAAATGGAAAAACGTCGTCCTATGTCCGATTTAATCTTATGGAAAAAGTACCAGTATAACTTATAAAAAAATATGAAACGAGCCTGCACTCCTTAAAAGTGCAAAAATTATCTTTTAAGGAAAATTGATTTAACAGGCTGTATTCCCCCATCCTTAATACTAGCCAAGACATTCCTTCTGCGTGTCTTGAGCAATATGGGTGTCAGAGTCGCAACGTCTTGGATATCTTCATATGTGAAAAAAACAGCCGAATCTGTTACCATTTGGAGTACCACAAGGGTCTGTTTTGTCCGTTTTGTTCGTTTTATTATGTAATGATTCTGAGGCAAGCAGACTTAGATGTCCCTGTGGTATCATTTAATGATTTTTATTTATTTAATTTATTATTTATTTATTTATTTTGAAACCTAGAGTAAGTAACAATACTACTTCAAATTGAAATCTCAATTCTACATGTATTTTTTGCAATTATGACTTATAAATTTTGCCTACATTCCATAACAAGGGCAATACTTTTATTTTACCTTTTTAATTTTCAATAACGAATGTCTTGAAGTTGATTTTCAAGGGCAAAGTTCATATAACCGCGTTGATATCAGGATGGCGGAAACTGATCCGAGAGATGTTGAAGTGAATACATCGTAGACTCATGATTACACGGGTCTCGGTGCATGGGATGTCAATATTGAATTACATGCAGAAGTCAAGTCTCCAAACAATGAGGTTGTTTCAATGTCCTCCGTAAGTTAGAAGATCTATGTGCTGGGCCGGTCTAAAGCTGCGAGTTTGGTTAATTCGTACTAAAAAAATTGGATCACCATATTTTCAAACTTTTTGGTGATTGTATCGTGTACTTTGATATGGTTGTATTCCCTTGTGAGAGATTTAAATGATAAAGAAACAGCTCAAATTTGTCATTTTTCCAATAGACTTAATTACTAATAGTTACGTGTACGGTGAAGTTTAGTTGTGTATAACTTTTATACATTTGGAAAATGTTACTTGAATCTCAACATTAACGCGACACGGCACACTTTCAAAAATATGAAACTTCTTCATTTGCTCGCACTATGATGTCTAGGAATATAGTTTAAGCATAAAAATAACATGCTGCTCCAAACAGATCGGGAATTATAATAGGCTAAGGGACATCCAGGTAATTTGTAGGCCTAACTTTTAAGTTTTCCTTAACTTTAACAAAAATGTGTATTTTATGTCATTTTATGAATATCATAGACTCGACTCAATGATATTAAAACCACAGAGGTCCAGACCGGGTAACAAGGTGCATTGCCGTGAGAATAAAATCTTGCTTTGTGTTTTTCTTCTTGTGTTACAACGCCATTTCCTCTTCGTCCTTCGAATTACTGTCGCCGCGACATTAATTAACATTCGTTTCGTTTAACCCATAAGTGCGCTGATTTGGGCTTAATCCTTTCAGTGAGGCATAATTACAACCAGCAAAAATATCAATTTTGAAAATCTAGAGGGCGCACTATTTTTCAAATGTGCCAGTGTCCTTTACATCTTTAGATCGGCTGGTGCCTCCTCGAAAGTTTGAAGTGGAGACGGTCATAATTTAGAACAACTTAGTGATTGCCTTCACATGTTCAGTCATGTGGGGTGACATTGTCATTGGTCTAATCCCACTTGGTCTACTGGCCATTTTGTCTAAGTCCAAGGCTGGACATTGTCTGATCGAACACGACACCAAGGTTTCTGATTGCCGAGGACTGAGGAACATCCACCGTCCCGAACCTGATGACAAATGTCCTTTGAAGTGACTTGTCCTCATTCAGTTTTGAGTTTGTTAGAAGCCGCAATCCCCTCCACTCCGTGCATTCATCAATACAAAGAGATACCCTGTCACAGCATGTTTGGCATCACCATCAAATCTTTGGAATCAGGCGACATTGTGCATAGTGTACCGGATGATTGATGCAAAACTGTATGTACGGAACTCTGAAGAAGACCAAAAGGAGATGATATTAGCATATCTGATGAGGTTTTGTTTTTTGAGAAATTGAGTGTCACCACAAACTTCCCGGAGCTTAGGCAGAGTGCACACCACTGCAGATTGACTTGTTAATAATCAGTGTTAGATTTGCAACATTCTCCGTAAGTAATGCCAATGGAATCGTGTCTACGAAGCATGATTTTAATGGAGTTAACATAATCACCTTAGTTACCTCTTAAATTAAAAAGTGACTAAATTAAAATCACGCATTGGGATGGTCTCATCAAGTACAGGGTGACCCAATGAAAACTTTACCCAAAATGAAAGTGATATTTTCCACCTTTTTTTAATTTGATATCTGTGGATTTTATTTTATCATAACGAACGGGTAATTGAGCATCTTGCCTGAAAAAAATGTTCATTTTGGTTGAGTGGATCTCAAGATATGGTCCACTGAACAATAAGTCAGCAAAACAGACTTGTCCACGGAGCATCATTTTTCATAGGCATGGAAATCCTCAATGCCCAAATCTAGCAGATTGTATCCTACCCCCCCCCCGACAGAAACTGGTATTTAACACAACTGCAGACTTGTGCATGGGTATTTCATGATGGAATGATACAGACAAAATATGCCGTTTTAATGGTTAACCAGCAATTTTAGCAGAATAGTGAATAGGGCCTTGGAATGTGCATTATTGCTTCTACTATCAAAACTGCAAGTGCATTTCCTCCGAATACTTAGTGGTATGTGTATGCAAGTGCCAAGCTCTCATATCAAACACTTAACACATAATTCGGAGCAAGCACCTTTAAACCACGGTGATCGTGGTCTGACAATGCTGGAAAGCTGTTGAAGAGGTGCATGGGAATCGAGTACATGCATTAATTAAAGATGCCTCATATTTTCCAAGCACCTCACCAACTGAGCCCTCTAGAAGGTCAAGACTGCCAATCATGGAGGAAATGTCATTTGAGAAAGAGTCCTTGTCAATGTTTATGTTTCTAATGTTACATACAGTTCTCATGAGTGGTAGTTTCTGGCTGTTAATCAAACGATGATCCGAGCTCAGCCCAGGCAAGAGATCTCATCCTCAACTAATCTTCAAGACGAGATATGATCAGGTCCAGGGTACGATCATCTCTATGGGTAGTGCCATATATATGTTGGTGGAAACCATTAGCGGCCAGAACCTCCTGAAGATGAATCGACTCCGGCTTATAGGGAAGGTCGACATGCAGGAAAAAGTGCAATCTTTTGAGGAAAGTCTCAAACTCATTTAAAAATTGACTTGCTTTGAGACAATTTTCCCTGGAAGGTGGTGGACGATACACGGGGATGAGTCTAACACTAGTTTTGACTACCACACACGCCTACTCAAAAGAAGGTCTAGTAATGCCTGTGGGTGTATTTTGAAAGTTTAGGTGAGTTTTGTGAATTATCTCAATACCACCATGATCATCAAACTCCCTGGTAATGTTCAGGAAGGATTATCCTCATACAACATCTCAGCAATGACCACGGGATCGCTTTCAGCCAACCAGGATTCAGTTATCACAAAAATTTCCATATCATTCTTAATAATGTCGTCATAAATTGATCTTCTTTTACGGACAGAATGGGCATTCCATAGACAGATGTTGAGAAGATTTTTATTTTGGTTAGGAATGTCACAAATGTTGCTAGAATTACGTGTTGACTGGCCGGTGGTCATGATGAAGTCATTTTTTGGTTTTTTAGAATGTCCGGACTAGTTGAAGTGCTGTCGAGGTCTTGTATGGTAAATATTTGGTTTAGTCTGACCCGGAGATGTTGAATGATATAGAGGGTTACGATCATCCCTCTTAACCGTTTGATGGATCGACGTCGCTACTGTTTCCTGCGCTTCCCTCCCTCCCCGGTGGGCTCTTTGTCTAATTAATACTCCAAAATAGACGAAAGAGGTGGTATAAAGCACACAGCCCGCCCGCTCGGTAAGACGAGTTGAAAAATGTAACTTTGACTGGTCCAGGTTGGGTGGGTTAATGGCTTTGATAGAGGATATATTATTTATTCCGTTATTGGTGTGTTCTGTTTGTTTCCCTTAATGCATTATCATGTAACGTCAAAGCAAAAGAACTGTAATCTTAACCGTGGTTCAGCGTTGACATGCTATTTTATCTATTGTCCATCACACTTGTAAATCGCAGTGACACCTCTAAAGCTACACTTTTTTAATAATAGTCTTCATACAATACTCAAGAGCAACGTCTTAGTAATTTAAGGATTTCAACTGTCTTGGAGTTGATCGAAATCAAATTGGGAAATGGCTAGATTTGCTCATAGCAGTTTGTCTATAAATACTTATATGGTTTTTTTACTTGGTTTTGGGGGGATTTTGGGGGGATTTACAGCCTGGAACCAAACCAATATGATGTACACAAACCTGTAGCAAATATAGTAATGCAATTTTGCAGAAGGCTCCTGCTGCGGATTGGAATTAGAATTGTACAATATCTAGAGAGAACTACGTGCCCTTAGGGCCCAAACTGGTCATGATTGCGGAATGACTTTTTTCAGTAGGGTAGGTAAAATACCGTATCCTGTCGGCTGTTTTTTTCTTTTTGTGTGTGTGTGCCTTGTTTTTGTTTGTTTGTTTTTATTTTTGTTTGTCTTTTTGGTATGTTTGATTTCGTTTTTTTTTGTTTTTAGCTGATGATTCAATTAATAATTTTGAATGCTTTATTTTTTCTAGGATCTCTATAGTGCCAGAGACCATGATTTCTGATTTTAATCTTTTGTGTGACCTGTGTGTGCTTTCATTGTTGACCTCCTCTACCCGCCCTGCTGGTTTATGGATTTCACCCTTTTCCAGTTGGTGGCGTTTGCTATATCATTATGAGACACAATTAGGTTATAGTACAATTAGCAGTGAGTAAATATTCATTTCAATTAGACTATATCCCTAACGTCGCTAGAGGAAAATCTGACGATCACCGCAAAAAAAGAGAGGTAGCGTTATTTAACTTGTTAGATCCAGGGGCAATTTCCACCTAAAACAAGGTAGGGTCCGCTCCGTGCTTTTTTTTTCAAACGGGCATTTTAAATGCAGTTAAGGGACGATTGGGTATACACAGTTTTGATAATGAAATAACACTTTTTCAAAGCAGTACCCAGGCCTTCTCCAACAGGGGTCAGTCCGATGTTCCGAAGGGTCTTTGGTCCGAAAGCTTTTTTTCCGAAGGGTCGTTGTTCCGATAGAGAAACATAGGGAGGTTTAGTCCGAAAAGTTTTTATTCGGAAGGGTCGTAATTTCGAATAAGAAGGGTCATTTGGCCGACCTATCGATAATTCCAAAGTTGTTTTTTTCCGATGGGTTTATATTCCGAAAAGGGCAAAGGGTTGATTGTCAGAAGAGCGAAAACAGGTTAAAGTTCCGAAATATTTTAGTCCGACAGGTTTTAGTCCGTGGGTCGAAGTCCGAAAGTCTGAACAACCTTTCGGAATAAAAACTATCGGAATAAAGATCCTTCCTAAAACATTTCGTACCAACGACCCTACGAAACAAAACTCCTTCAGATTAAAAACCAAAAATTAAAGACTCCCTAAAGGTTATATAAGGATTATTGATATGCGTTCAGAATGTAAAATTGTCCAGAAGAATTATTTTCACCAAGTTACATACACACATACACCCTACCACACACACAGACAAACACACACGCGCGCGCACACACACACACACACACACACACTAACCCTCTCCTTACCATGGGGTGTCTTTTCTTGAGGTCACGAATTCGGGATTGGAAAGACTCTCCACATTTCAGCATCCCGAAGCACCAGTATACGAGCAATTTAAATCTGGGATCTCGTACGTACACGACATTTAAATAGAAAGAAAATATATTGAAGCCATATACATGGACATACTTAATGCAATACTCAAGAGCAACGTCTTAGTAATTTAAGGATTTCAACTGTCTTGGAGTTGATCGAAATCAAATTGGGAAATGGCTAGATTTGCTCATAGCAGTTTGTCTATAAATACTTATATGGTTTTTTTACTTGGTTTTGGGGGGATTTTGGGGGGATTTACAGCCTGGAACCAAACCAATATGATGTACACAAACCTGTAGCAAATATAGTAATGCAATTTTGCAGAAGGCTCCTGCTGCGGATTGGAATTAGAATTGTACAATATCTAGAGAGAACTACGTGCCCTTAGGGCCCAAACTGGTCATGATTGCGGAATGACTTTTTTCAGTAGGGTAGGTAAAATACCGTATCCTGTCGGCTGTTTTTTTCTTTTTGTGTGTGTGTGCCTTGTTTTTGTTTGTTTGTTTTTATTTTTGTTTGTTTTTTTGGTATGTTTGATTTCGTTTTTGTTTTTAGCTGATGATTCAATTAATAATTTTGAATGCTTTATTTTCTTCTAGGATCTCTATAGTGCCAGAGACCATGATTTCTGATTTTAATCTTTTGTGTGACCTGTGTGTGCTTTCATTGCTGACCTCCTCTACCCGCCCTGCTGGTTTATGGATTTCACCCTTTTCCAGTTGGTGGCGTTTGCTATATCATTATGAGACACAATTAGGTTATAGTACAATTAGCAGTGAGTAAATATTCATTTCAATTAGACTATATCCCTAACGTCGCTAGAGGAAAATCTGACGATCACCGCAAAAAAAGAGAGGTAGCGTTATTTAACTTGTTAGATCCAGGGGCAATTTCCACCTAAAACAAGGTAGGGTCCGCTCCGTGCTTTTTTTTTCAAACGGGCATTTTAAATGCAGTTAAGGGACGATTGGGTATACACAGTTTTGATAATGAAATAACACTTTTTCAAAGCAGTACCCAGGCCTTCTCCAACAGGGGTCAGTCCGATGTTCCGAAGGGTCTTTGGTCCGAAAGCTTTTTTTCCGAAGGGTCGTTGTTCCGATAGAGAAACATAGGGAGGTTTAGTCCGAAAAGTTTTTATTCGGAAGGGTCGTAATTTCGAATAAGAAGGGTCATTTGGCCGACCTATCGATAATTCCAAAGTTGTTTTTTTCCGATGGGTTTATATTCCGAAAAGGGCAAAGGGTTGATTGTCAGAAGAGCGAAAACAGGTTAAAGTTCCGAAATATTTTAGTCCGACAGGTTTTAGTCCGTGGGTCGAAGTCCGAAAGTCTGAACAACCTTTCGGAATAAAAACTATCGGAATAAAGATCCTTCCTAAAACATTTCGTACCAACGACCCTACGAAACAAAACTCCTTCAGATTAAAAACCAAAAATTAAAGACTCCCTAAAGGTTATATAAGGATTATTGATATGCGTTCAGAATGTAAAATTGTCCAGAAGAATTATTTTCACCAAGTTACATACACACATACACCCTACCACACACACAGACAAACACACACGCGCGCGCACACACACACACACACACACACACTAACCCTCTCCTTACCATGGGGTGTCTTTTCTTGAGGTCACGAATTCGGGATTGGAAAGACTCTCCACATTTCAGCATCCCGAAGCACCAGTATACGAGCAATTTAAATCTGGGATCTCGTACGTACACGACATTTAAATAGAAAGAAAATATATTGAAGCCATATACATGGACATACTTAATGCAATCCAATCCACATACCTAAAAATCATTATGATTTTGTTTGAAAATCAAACTTTTAAGGATTTTTAGGGATGTGGATATGATTGCATAAAGTATGCTCTTGCATATGGTCTCAATATACTTTTTGGTGAGATCCCCACTTTAAGTCATTAAAAATACATAATATAATCAGAATTATGACCGGTTCATTGGTCCGAATGACATTTGGTCCCATTTGGTCCGAGATGTTTGAAGGCGTCGGACCAACGGCCCTTCGAACCAAAAAGCTATCGGGAAAAAAATCGGATTAAAGACCTTGAAGACCTTAATATCTTCAATTTAGTGGGTGATTTATACATCCTAGCAGGAATTGCTCCACCAGACACCCGTCGTAGCGTAGCGAGCATGCAAGAGCATAGCTGCCAAGTATCTAATGTGAAGCACCCTGTGTCTGGACAGATACCTGATGCCAACCGCCTTAAATATAGAGAGAGTTTCGTAGCAAAGTCCAACCTCTTGAAACAGTCTTTAAGGAGCTCAAGAGAATCGCCTTGTGGAAAGAAAGACTTGCCGTCAATCAAGTAACATCTATTGGTATTGAACCTGGTTAAATGGCGATGCCTCAACAGATTGAGAACCAGAATTGGCCCATCTAAGGTTTCCTTGCAGAAGTGGGGCTACCTGGAAGCAGATCAGGACACTACTTGAGGTTGTGGAACAGCACCACAGACAATGGAACATCTCTTGGTCTGCCCACTGCTGGAGCAACAGTGCACAAACAAGGACCTTGCGGAATTCAGTGAAGCAGCCAGACGTTGTACCCATCTCTGGCTGGATCATATTTGAGAAGAACCACAGTGTTTGGACACGATAAGAAGAAGGAGTGGGGGACTGTAGTGCACAGATCTCATGTGAGTGTGCAAATGTGGATAAAAGTGTGAATTTTGGCACACAAGTGCTTTATGCATTGATAATCAAAAAATTGATGGAAGCACTTGCCACACCCCTTTCATGACCCCCAGCTTGGAGTTCAAGGTCACACAGGGGTAAACAATTTAAAATGTTCCGATTGTGTTGAAAAGCATGCCGTGATGTTTGTCTGGTTATAAGGATTCCAAAAAGGTATAGTTTATACTAACTATGGCTTATAGTTTTGGAATTATGTGGTAAAAACTGTAAAAATTGTGAAAAAGTCAATTTTGGTTTGTACAGGGGTCAAAAATTAAAAGTTGCAGGTAATATGTGGTACAAATTGTGGTACAATATCTCTGAAACTGTGGCTTCTAGTCAAAATATTCCTATGGGGTGGGTGTAAAATTAGTACTGTAAGACTCACACACATTTTTGTCTTAATATTGTGCTGATTTTTATCTTTAAAATAATTCTAATACAAAATATGGCCCAAGAAGTTCCAGTTAGTGGGTCCCCCCAGTTTCTACTATTTAACTTAGAACTGTCACTTTTTTACATTTTTAAACAAACTTTTCGGCCAGAGGGTGCCAGACCAGATCTATTTAATGGTGTGGAATCTACAAAACAAATCCTATCGTACTTAATAACCGTACGGAACAATGGTAAAAAATCCCAGATAAAACAATACCGATAAATCTTTTAGTAATTTATTTTGAAATACAACAGAAAGGATTAGTAGCAGGAGATTTCTTAGTTGAAAGACGTTTTATTCAACCTTTCAAGATGAACTTGCTTAAGATATTAGGCAAACTTAGAATGGGGTAATTTGATGTAGGGTTGCATAAAATCCTTTATTTTCAAAATTAGTGAACCGTATCAGACAAAAATTGGACAGGTTATAAGAAACTTGCTAAACATTTTAAAATTATAGCATCAACTTCAAGGATTACATTTATTTTGGGACACTCTGTATATCCTAAGCAATTGCATTTCTTTCATTGGTCATAGAATCTGGCTTTAACGGACCCCTCAGTCATTCCAATATAAGTTTGACCCTTGTATTAGGTTGCCTGATATACGACTCCTGTGGTCAGGCAATTTCTATCAAGCGAGAAGGATTTATTTTGCAATTACAGCTTGTGGACAGATTTGTGGAGATGCCGATGATTTCTCAGGTTGCAGGTTAGACATAATTTCTCATATGTTGGCCGACTATAACTGATTTTTCTAGTGTCTCTATTCAGAATCGGGCGGATTTGGTGTCGTGGGACATGTACTTGTCTAAAGCTACAGGTTGAAAAATGTCTTTCCAACCTTGGTCGCGACGTTAATAGCACTATTATGTTGGATTCATGAAACCCTAAAGGTTTGGTACACCCATCAACACATATACAACACACACCAAACATAGCAACCACGGAAACCATACACTGTTAAAAATGTTCTTTAAAAAAGTCGTTTTAACTGTCAGCCGGGACTCGAAAGCGGAAAGTGGACTGTTAAAAAGGGGACTGTTTAAAAACGTCGTTTAACTGTTGTGAGTCCCAGCTGCCAGTCAAAACGACGTAATTTTACTGAACATTTTAACCCTCGAAACAAAACTCCCGAAGGGGGTGGTTACCACCCCCCCCCCCCGTGATTTTCAAAAAAAAAAAAAAAAAAAAGCTTAAGAATTTATTCTTTCCATTGGTATCAAAATAAGTACCAACATCCCCAGTATGTTTCAGAAAGTATGAAAATACTGAATATAGCGTGGAAAATTGATATTTCGCAATTGTAGTGACTCAGAAACATTATTTTAGCACTAACATGCTCTCATTACATAAAACTAGTAATTTCTCATCAAGTAGAGTCAAAACCGCATAAAAATTTTCACCAATTCTACACTGTGTCTATGGAAATTGAAAGTTTTGCTAACATGCAAATTTTATGACGTCATTGTGAGTAATGCTAGGCATGTTGGTACTCATTTTGGTATCAATGGAAAGAAGAGGAACATAGCTATCACTGGTATCAAAATCATAAGCCTCGGGTGCAACATAGCTATCTATTGGTACCAAAATCAATTGTCTGTGATATTCCTGTGTTGTGCTAGGCATGTTGGTACTTCTCTCCCGAAGAGGACCCCCTCCCCCCCACCCATCCATCATTTTGAGATCACCCTGTATCCACCACCCCGGTGGATGTTTGTTTTTGGTTTGGATGAAAAGGAGCGGAAAATGTCAATTGACAATTACATTAAATAATTTGGCACAAAAAAGGTGTTTTTAGCAAGCTGGGAAAAACCTGAAGGGGAGGTCGGTAACCACCCCCCCCCCTTCGGTAGAAGAAGGTTAACAGTGTAGAGTCTAATCACAAATCTAAGTCAGAAGTGCATTTTACAGAACTTCGCATATGCAAATCGACACTGAGCTTCGGAAGTATTTAAAGTGACAGGAGGAGATTTTTTAGGATACGAATTTCTCTCAAATTTCACTGGATCGGTTGTAGACCACCTACTGAGAACGTTTCGAAGGTTTATTGGACAAACAGGTGCAAAAGAAACCCGCAAACCTTGTGTAGAAAACCATGCTTTGACTTTCTGTAGTGCACGACAGAAACTACTAAATCATCATCTTATTACATAAAGATGGCGTATTCGGCTTTTTCACTTCAGGTGTGATCTAATATATTGGTAAGCATTCCAAATATGTAAAAAACCTAGGTTCGACAAAAATTGGGGGCGCTTCTTTCTGGAAATGTCCTCATGTCTCTTTAACTGTCTTGAACTAGAGCCATATTTACTTCCACTGTTCTTTATTGTCCCCTTCTCTTAGTTGACCAGGGGCTTCATACAAATACAATCCCGAAATGGATCGTGTTGCACCATTCGGTCAACAATATATAGGTTTTCTTGACATGTTCAAATGCAACTCGACTATAACGTCGTTTGTAATTTGTAATGTGATATCAGGGTACGTAAGCCAGGGATGTTTTACCTAAATTGATTTTACAATCCCAATTGACAGAGATCGTGTGAACGCGCACACTCACACCTGCTATTTTGTTACAAAAAATGAAGACATGACTTTTTACATATTCTTGTCATAACTTAATTTTTTCATCATCGTCATCATCATCATCATCATCATCATCTATGTCAGTCCACTTCAGGACGAAGCATCAACATGTTTCCATACTGGCCTCTTTGCGGGTTGGAAAGGACTCTGGTACCTAGAGTGATTAGGTACGCTAATTGATTAAATGTAATGATTAGCTTAAAGATGCCCAAAACGAGAGATTTCACATGTCAGGTGTCCCTCAAAAATCGAAAGTGCTGATTTTTGTGCCCTGTTGTAAAGCTTTCCATCAAAAATATCCCCATCTGAAAGAAATAAGCTGAAAAATGTTTCTTTGGTACAAAAATTGTGAAATTCCTAATTTCGTATAGAAGCAAATACGAAATGTTTTATATTGAAATATAAGCAAATCAAAATCACCTTTTTTCTCCCTTTAAAGACATTTGGGTAGCCAAATACAAGGTAAGAACTCTATTGAGTGTCTATCCTATATGAAATTACTATTATGATACAATATATGGGTGCCTCAAAATCTCTCGTTTTTATAGACGTATTACTTTAACAGTGTGGCCGGATCATAAACACTCAAAGAGAAGATTACAGTGGCAAGTAACACTTAAAGCAAAAACACATTTTTTTGAAGAGCGCCCCCAATTTTTCAAAAAAATTTTAGATTTTTACACGGTTGCATTGGTAACTGGCTAGTAAACTATACCTGTGAATGGTTAAGCTCGAAAATGTCTGTGTGTCACAAACAAAGGAATTTTGTAATTAGAATAATTATTATCGGGGATCCCAATAATAATTCAACGGCTGCTGGAAAACACAAAACTTGGCATACCTTAATTGAATCCACCGATAAACCATCCGAAAGCTTCGAGGTGATCCAACAGAGCCTCCACGGCAGCCAAATGTTATACCAAGCCAAGTTGCCCACCAACTGCTTTTAAGATAAAACTAGACCATACAAGATATAGTGGCGACCCTGGTTTCACTCGCCCCTTCCACATGGACGAACTGGAAACGGGTATTACTAAAACTACAACCAGGAAAAAGCAGTAGGCCTACAATATCTCAAACTGAGCAGCTGAAAATTCGGTTCAGTAGCAAAAAAAGTGACTTCGTGAGATCTACAATTGCTGCCTTATTTTCCCAGGTGCCCAAAGTTCTGGAGGAAAAGCACATTGTTATTGCACTCTAAAGCCTTTCAAAGATCAGTCTAATACCAAGAGCTATTGACAATATCACTCCTTAGCAATACCTACAAGCTCATTGAACGTATCCTGCTCAACCGCTATCGCACCTTGTCATAGACAAATACCTCATACCAGAACAGGCCGGTTGCCAGCCAGGCAAATCAGCTTAATCAATTATTTAACTTATCGAGGATGTTTTCGAGAAGGTTTGAATAGACCGTCCGCCCAGAAGGTTTTGGTTAGACGAAAGAGATACCAATAGAGGAATACGGGAAAATTCAGAGAAAAAGATAATCTTTTGAAAACTATGAAAGTCGCGGAGACCCGTTGCTGCGGGTAGCCCCAGGAGAGGGGTAAATTTACTGTGGGGGTCAAATATTTGAAGTGCTCTAAATCTAATGAAATATAGCTCAATATGCGTAGGTTACCAGGAGTAAAAAAGTACAATTGGGTCACAGTGTGTGTGGTGCTGCTTTTCAAGATTCTGGAAATAGGCTAAAAGGTCATTTGTTTATTCAAGAAAGGTTCAACACTTGTAATACAGATTTCTTTTGTACAAAAATATAAAAAAAACATAATTAATGTACTGATTCAAAATATGCTTTTATTTTTATAGGTTGGTTCACTTTCATAGGGAGGGGTATAAGGTCCGTCCTCCATAGGTCTACCAGGGAATTTTGGACCCCTTCCATTATAACAACAAGGAGATGCCGAAAGTGCAAAAGCATTTCATATTGGATTCAGTATCATTAAACATTTAACAAATATTTTTAAATACAAATCTGGGTATTGCAACGGATGACCTTTCTTTGGAATAAACAAATGACCTTTAGCCTATTTCCCCAATATCTTGGAAAGGAAGCACACACGCGTGTGGAACCAATTGACTTTTTACTCCTGGTAAACCTAAGAATAATTTGAGCTATATTTAATTAGATTAGAGCACTTCAACTATTTGACCCGCCATAGAAAACCCTTTACTCCCTCTTCCTGGGCTACACGCAACAACGGCTCTCCGGCAGACTTTCATATTTTCAAAAGTTATATATTCTCTGAATTTTCCGTATTCAGATATTGGTATCTCGTTCGTCTAACCAAAACCTTCTGGGCTGATGCTCTCTAACCAGAAGTCGGTTTTGCGATCAATCAGCAGCTATGGACACTGGTTAAATCACATTACTCTCATAACATTTTGGAACTCACCAAGGACATCCGCTTGCCTGAGATTATCCGAGGATTGCTGGCGAGTGGCCGCAGGCTCAAGAATGGTCCCAAAATGCGGTGTTCGCCCACATACCCATAAGATCGACGGCACTCGCCCTGTGCTAGAGCATGCATGTTCCTGAATGGGAACGATCAAGTTGTCAACCATGACAAGAAGCTTTTTTCTCTCGTTTCCAAAAGACACAAGCTTGTTGCTTTATTTCATCATATCAACAACAAAAACACAAAACACGAGACAAGACAGAGACTGAAAAGGCAATCACCAGGACTCATCAATCCACTCACACACACACACACACACACTCATTCAAACTCACACATGCGCTTTTGAAATTTCATAATATGAGACACCACGATATACACCTGCCCGATAAATGTGGAAAAAATACATGATAGTAATTATAAACAGAAGTAAATTTCGAAAATGCTGCCCAAGTTATTAGTCTGTTAAGCATACAACTACTCTGAACAGATTTTGATTTGAAAATTAACGTGTCTCTTTATGGCAAGGATCATTTCTGGAGTTGAGGGCACATGTGGGTCCAGTGGATATGACTGCCGAATCATGATCCAAAGGTTGTTGCGTTCGAGCCCCGCTGTGGCCCAATGTGTTGTGCAATTGGGCAAGCACTTTACACTCACTTGCTCCGTCGACCCAAGCGATAATTCGGGTATCTGTTAGGGGGATAGGATATTACAATCTAAGTGTGATAGGCATGCGCGCTTGGCCGGCTGCCGGCCTAGGTGAAGCGAAATGATGGTGATGATGCCTGAAGCCAGCGTATAATAATAGGCAACAGCGCTTTGGATCTTGTGGAAAAGGCGCTATATAAAATGTCGGTATTATAGTATTATTTTGTTGGCGATGTAACAGTCCCTCTGCGGGGGTCTGAGACCATCGAACATCGCATGGAGATAGGTACAACATATATCGCAATGAATGTTACTTTTTGCATAAGAAAAAAAAATGGTAAGAAATGATTGTTATGGAAAAACAGTGTTGGTGTGTAGAGATTGGCTTCACTGGCGAGAAATACTAAACTGGGAGACCACAGGGAGGTTCTCTACTTCTCCCTCAATACCTATTACGGGGACGTTAAATTACGATTTTTTTTACAGTACAAGACAATTGAGCCTCTTGTCAATGCAAGGCAATATATCAAGTTTGTTTTTTTTTTTTTTTACTCAACATAAGAATATACATCCCAAAATTCAATAAACTTGAAATTGGAAATAAAATATAACAACAAATTATTATACAATTGTTAAAAACAGCAACGGTGATTGATGGGGACACAATTAAACGCATAGCGTGCATGCTGCAGTGCCGTGGTAATAACAAAAAATAGTTGGAATGTTCTGGAAATAATCATTCAGATGCAGATGGATTCCAGAGTGTCTATACCGTGGGGTGTTACGGGAGTGGGGTGACTTGTTCCTCCAATAAACCCCTGTCCCCCAGATTTCCACACAAATTGAAGCCCCACCTTGTGCAAAAAGCGCGATGGATTGAAAATTCGCGTCATTTACCCATATTTGTTCTAAAAATATTCCGCTGCACCTTGCTCCCTAAAAACTTCTCTCCCGCCAACCAAAAGATCCGGGCGCCGCCCATTGGCCTAATACCTAAGCACAGCCATAGAGACTGCACTCTTGCGTGTAGAAAATAATATCTCGATTGTTACGGATGAGGGAAATGTTTATTTGTCTTCAACCTGTTAGATTCAAACGCGGCCTCCATACCGTCGATCATGATAGCCATTGGGATTGAATTATGTTTCCCAGATAGAACTGCAATGGTGGTCCAATACTGGACCAATATTTATTATTTATTGGCCCTATATTGGATTACAATCGGTGGATAAATTATTTCTGCCTCAGGCCCAATATTGGCCAAATTGAACCAATGATTGGCCAATATTGGACAATGGTTATGACAATGAGGCCCTATATTCTTTACAACAAAATATTTAATGAATTTTTTTCAAGCTGCTATTTTAAATACATTAATGATATAATTTCAGCTTACTCAATAGTAATATTTTAATGAACTGCACAATATAGATACTGTCATGAAATAATGTGCTTCTGTTAAACACCCATTGTTGAGACATATTAATGTATTCCCTCTGTATTTGACTGAGTTCTCGCCTGCTATTTTTAAGCAATCAATTGCTTTTAAGTCAATAATGAGGCCAATGTAATCCCAATAATTGGCTCTATCTTGCGCTTGTCTGGGTCAATATTCTTCACCAATATTGAACCAGTAAGGGGTCCCGATATGAAGCCGGTGCCACAGCTGCCAATGGGAAAAAACCATTAGTGGCGCCGCAATATGCAATAAGCCAACGTGTACATGCCGATGCCAAGATTACCAAAGGAATACCATTATTGCCCTTGGAGATGTCAATCAAAGGACCAATAAAGGCCTTTTACCCCACATAATGCCGATTGCCAAGATGATTACCGGATGGGGAACCAGTGTTGAACAATACATGCGTGCTATGTGGGTTACCTGTGGTGTGAATCACATTTGTGCACCAATGGACCAAAATATCTACGCGTCGGACAATCATCGTCCAAAGCAGTTATTTACGACTTATCTATTCCGCAGGCTGAGCCCTTGGTCCCAGTGATACAGCAGTTCATAAATATTGTCAGTATTTGTAAAAAATTCGCCAGTGGATGAGGCACGATTGCATTGGTGAGTGCAGACATCAGTTTTAACCTTGATCTTTAAAAACCCTATGGTTCGGACTGAATAAATCAAAATGAAAATTTGCCTGACTACAAGGAAGTAAAAATACGAACGAAAATAAAACAAGAACAGAAGAACAAAAAGGGAAGAAAACAAAACAAAACAAATACAAAACACTAATAAAACACTCACTTCTTCCAAATGTCAAACCAGAAAACCAAAGTCATGCCTGTGTCAGCCGGTATCTAAGGCTATTTAATGTTTAATTGATTCGTGTGCGGTTATATGGGGACGAATCTCATCGTGTGATGCAACCGGTACCTCAGAGTTTCACGGTCGTCACGGCATCACAGGGCTGCCTCCCGTCCACACCACCAACGGAAAACTGTACATCCTAGCAGGAATTGCTCCACCAGACAGCAGTCGTAGCGTAGCGAGCATGCAAGAGGTAGTGCCAAGTATCCAATGTGAAGCCCCTTATGTCTGGAAGAGACCTGCGCCAACCGCCTAAAATCCAGAGAGAGATTCTTACGCAAAGTCCAACCGCTTGAAACAGTCTCAAAGGAGGGGCTAAAAGAGAGGAGCATTGTGGAAAGAAGGACTTGCCATCAACCGGGTAACATCTATCGGTATTGAACCTGGTGAGCATCTCCCCCCTGGAGCTGAATCCTCATGGGCTGAATGGCTATCTGGAAGCAGATCAGGATATACCTGTGGTTGTGGCACAGCACCACAGACAATGGGACCCTCTTGGTTCTCCACTGCTGGAGCAAACCAATGCACAAAAAAGGGAACTTGCGGAATCAGTGAATTAGCCAGACGTTGTACCCCATCTCTGGCTGGATCAATTTGAGAACTACAGGGTTTGGACACGATAAGAAGAAGGGGCAATTAAAACAAAGCCACGTGTATCATGTAATAGATAGGATCATATGGATAATTGAAACGCTAAAACGCATTACGGTGCGGCATAAAAGAAGTATTATGTCAGTGAAAGCATTTTATTGAAATATAACATCAACGTCACATCACAATCTGTCTCAGTATATAATTACTATGCTTATAGTTTTAGGTTTCAGATACAGTATTGAAATGATTTAATGTCAACAAGGAATATTTAAAGTTAAGTACGCTCTTGCTTTTGCAATATTTGAAGATTTTAATACCAAGAAAACGGGCCGGGAGATGGGAATGAGTCAATAGTTCCGATTACAATTGAGAGATATTGCACTTTCGTGTAAATTATATTCGATCGAGTTGGAACGGATACAAAAACCTGCTGAAAAGCAAACCAGAGGCGATAAAGCAATTCAAGTACTTTGATACAGGTTGCATTCATTTGGGTGTTTCCCTATGGCTCGGACCGGTTAAAACGTTGTAACCTCAACTGGGAAACAACATGAAGCATTAAACTTAAGTTGAATAAAATCTGATTCGCTGTAAAGGTAGGTGACCGATCAACAACCTCTCGCCCCCTCTTTATTCCATAAAAATTGAGATTTAAACAATCCAGGATGCAAATTAGAATTGATGTGGGTTGTGTCAATTCTACAAGGAGGGACATAAAGCATTCAATATTGGGTTTGGTGATGATAACATTGTATGTTGGTGGTGATGAATCATTTGTGGTACCATTGAGTGATCAAAGGAGGTAATAGAAAATTCCAGGGTGACTGGAATAAACTATTCATGACACGGACTGATAATCAATACTTGCAAAATGATGTCACTGGAGTGTTCTTCCTTTTTCTGGCAATGTTATTGCAATGGAATGTCCTACAAAGATTTGGAGTAAGTTTATATTCTTTCCTGTGATCTTTAACTGATAACTGGTGATAGGATTCCATGTGAGAATAAGGATCATATTAAATATGACCATGATCGGTGTCACCAACCTTTAATCCGGAACACCAATTGTCGTTTAGAATGCAGATGATACCAAAAAACGCGCATCAGCGAAAAATTTCAATAAAGTAATTGGCTGCACAATATAAAACAAAATTACAACCATCAGCAAAGCATAAATTACAGTCATTTCAAGAAACAAATGTTATTAGCTAGCAGCACAACGTGACTTTCAAGCGCAATTTTACCACACTTTGTCCATGAGCGAGCAAAACGACACTTATTATGCAGATCAGTAACCCCGGCCTACATCAATTTGTATGATAGAATTTCGGAAGGTAGCAGTGCCAGGGTAGGTAGGGGGAACAAAGGTTTTAATGGGGGAGGGGAAATTTAAATTGCTTCACTTAGTGAGTGATGAAAAGGTATAACACGTTATTTGTCTGATCATAAGGATTCCAAAAAGGTTTGTTTCGTACTAATTACAGCCGATCGAGTACAAAACTAAAAACAAAACCATTAATAAAGACAAAAAACAAATACCAAAACAAACAAAGGAAAAAACAAAAAATAAGGATTATTGTGCTAAGATGTGTCTTTGGGTCATCGTTTGTGTGATACCCCATAAGTTAGAGCGTTAACCCTCGTCCAAACAAGGGTTTTTGTTAATACGTTCACGACCAAGGGGGGGGCGGGTGGTTACCACCCCTGATGTTTTTCGTATTAAGCGACAAACATCATCTTGGTGGCATCAGTCGTGTTGGTAGCTTAAATATGTTCCTTTCTTCAATAAGTACAAACATATCCAAGTTTAACAATAGCAGTCACAGGGACGTCATAACTGAGAGCGTATTTTTACGAATTGTAAGCAAATCGCCAAAATCGAGGGTGGTTTTTTTTCGACCATTTTTGCCATTAATGCAAGCAAAATGGTATAATTGGCAATGATGGGTTTTTGCCAAGTTAAGCATACACGGGTTCATTCCTCTATAATAATAAGAAAACATACAAGTATTTGCTTACAGTAGCATTAACGTACCCATTTTTTGGCATTTTAAACAGTAAAGGATAGGAGGTGCAAACCACCCCCTACCTTCCGGCTTTGAGGGACGGGGGCCCTAACCCCTGATGGTGGTACTCCATTTTTTTCCTAAAATGACCGCAAAGGATGAACTTACAGTAACATAAAAGCCTTAGATCGTATTCGTGTGCGTTTTTGTGCGACAGGGGATCATCCGTAACCAACCCCCCCCACTTGGTGGACGAGGGTTTAAACAACACAACATTGTTTGTTGTGCAGTTGTACCTGATCTTCACTAAATGTCAGAGTTCTTAATTAAAACGATTCGCACGGCAAACCCGCAAATGCCAGTGCAAATTGCTCACATCCCATGGTCTGAAATCATTACGAGATAGCATTTCAAACTAATTGTCAACCGTTAACCTCGTCAAGTAGTTTGCGGTAATTACCACTTAAAGGCAAAGGACATGTTGACATTGCTTTGCTATTAGAAGCACACTTTACCCTTCATTTGCTACAACTTTTGAGCCAGAATTTCAACGTTATCATACCCTGAGTAGATTTTATAGTCAGTCAATTTGCGTATGGCTGCATTTTCTTCAGCTGGTACCTCTATAAAATTCCGTTAAGAGTTTCTTGAAGGGATTTTTTGAGAATGTCCGTGACAGTATCGTAAGCAATCAATATTACGATTTTACGTAATTTTCTGTACGAACCCTCACATGATAAAACATAAGCACGCGGGCACACACACACAAACCACGGTATCTCTCGCTCGCTCTCGCTCTTTTTCTCTCTCCCCCTCTCTCCTCTCTCTCTCCTTCTGTCTCTCTGAATGCCTCTTTTTACGGCGAGGCCAAACTTTATATTGATTTTGGTAGACAAAATGGAAGTTTCTACCAAGTACGGGTACTTTACTAAAACCAAACATAAAACATAAAATCCATGGTGATCTCTTCATCATATCAGAGATATAGGGGACTGCCGACCGGTTGTGGAGTTTTATTACGACGTGTGGATTTACGAGTGTAGGTGTATACGGGTGTAGGATGCGGTAAACTAAGTGTCGATAGTTTCAAACAAATACACATTCAGATACTACGCGGCACGATCTGGCTCTCGAATTTGAACTATTATGCAACATAAACGACCGTTGTTAAATATATTGATAGTAATCGAACCCATCGATATCGAGTGCAAAGCCGGTCGAAACACGGCAGATCTTACTACCGAGAACCAAATTGGTACAGCATTTATTTATTGAAAGCACTATCAGACGACGATAAAACTGGTGTACAGCAGATACCTTGCTAAGTTAATTATAAACTACCAACATCGACAGAAAAATCGAAATCGTGAAAATGGTAAAAACAATTGAAAATAGATACTGATAGGTTATTAATAGTAGTAATATTCTAGACTTGAAAAAACTCAATAGACTAGCCCCAAGTAACGAGCTAGGCATAGGACTAGGATAGCAGCGGCTCATGGAATTTGAAGAGATTCGCTTAAATAAGCATATAGCTAGACTACAAATGATGGATTTTGGCAATGTTTTTTTTTTCAGTTTTGACGGCCTGGTATTACAGTCCAGTATTTTATAATTTATGTTCATACAATTAAAGGGGAAATACACATATCTACATATATAGTTCACATTATGTTACATAGTAACGCTTTAATTGAATAAAAATAATATAAACCCTAACCCACGCATCCGCATTTGTATTTAATATAACAAACCACTCTCACAACACCTTCACTCTGATGCTAAACATAATAGTTCATTCATGAGCAATTTCCACATAGTATAATATAATGATTATAATGAACTATTACATTCCTTATCAAGACACAATAACTGAAAAGCCCCTTCTAAACCTGCCATTTATTATGGAATAAGGATTATTTCGAGTTTTTCAATAGGATATATTTTTCTAGTGTATAATAATTCCAATTTCTCTTTGAAGAACAGTAAATGAAAGAGGAGACATTGACATAAGGTTCTATATTTATGAATTTCTTAACATGATACACATAGTTAAGGCCAGTAATTACATGATTTATAAAAATCAAAACCAAAGAGAATATGATATTTATGTATAGTAACTGGGAGACCAAGCTTATTAAAAAACCAGTTTGTTAATGAGATCAAATATTCTTAGTTTTTTTACATTTCTGCTAATATGTGTTCAAGTTGTCTCCGACTCTTCCTTACAAAAAACAAATAAAAATATTAAAAAAAAATTCTTCGACCTATTTTATACATAACGAATTTGTAGCTAAAATCTATTGAGGACTCTGTATTGGAACCATATCAGTTTTGTATTACATTGTACATCCAAAAGGAGCAAAGCAAAGGAAGGAAGCAAACAGATTGTTATATTCCAGAAAAATTTGTCCGTAGGCCATACTTCTCTCTCAGTTCTATATTAATTTTAAATGTAAAAAACGGCCGCCTACGTTACCATATCATTATATAAAATAAGTCTAATTTTTACCATGTTCTGATATTTAGTCCTTTCCAGCAATTTTGAAGACTTAATTTTCCCACATGACATAAGATTTTAGAGCCTCTTCCACAGTTTTCGGAATATAATTATGATGTGCCAATGTTTGCGATGTCGTCTGCCTTTGAGGATGCTATTGGCTGCTACTTTGAGCATATCTTTTCCCGATATGTGACACGGATCGATTATGCTACACACCGGCTTGTTCAACGAAGCGGGTGTGATGATAGTTATGCCGTCATCATAACACGCATGCACCCTAATCGCTCTAGATTATTAACACAAAAGTGCCCAACGGGGGGTTCAATAGTACCCAACATTTGTTTTTTTTGCCATTTCTACGTTACGCAACCAAAATTTTCAAGGAGTTTTTGCTAAATGTCTGATTTATGAAACGCTTCTCATGATACTAAAAAAATTCAATCCGCCCAAGGCCTCCTTAGAATAATTAGGTTGGGTCCCTAGGACCCCCCCCCCCCCCGAGCCACTAACGGAAGTGAACAAATCACAGATATTTTTTTACTAATTGAAAAAATTTAAAGTAATTAACTCTTGGGATTTATTGCGTTCGATATATACTTAGGAGGCAATGATGATAATTAATCATATCAAATAACCCTTTGTATGCTGATAGCATCAATTTTAATTTTTGTCATGACGTGCTCTTAAATGTGTCAAGTCTAGGGAAAAATAAGGTGATTTGAAGTTTCTGAGAAAAATACAAGATGGTCTAAAAATTTGGTTAGATTTTGCAATTATTATTTTAATTGTTATCTAGAGTAGAGATAATGAATTATTTTGTTAAAAACAGATATTGGAGTTGCTGAGGAGGGAAATGTGCGAACCACTCCTTTTAGGAGGTGACAATTCAATTGGCCATAAGTCATAGGTCAAAGTTCGGATTTCAATTTTTTATTGTGGGTATGTGGTTCTTACGTGACCCCCAATTACGTGTAGGTAATGATCAAACTCCCATGGGAAAGTGGTTATATGGGTGGGTCGCTAGGAACCCCCCCCCCCCCAATGGGGCTCTAACGGAAGTTTTTTAGCTTGGGCACTTAAGTGTTACAAAGTGGTGATACGTTGTACGTATTTCTATCCTCAATACTCTGCAAAAGTTTTTTTTAAATATAACAGCCAACTTTCTGGATACATGAAAGGGGGAAATCACACTGTTTGGGTTTACATACTCACCCGGTCAAGGTGAGTAGGCATCATGTACCATCCAATAAATTGGTTGTGTGATGAAATTTAGCTTCTCACAAAACGCACGGTAGAATTCTAAGGTTGTAAAAACGGACGAATAAGCCGTGTGAAATTATCACTCATTAATTGACAATTTTCTTTTCCCGCGTAAAATTATTTTGAGGACCATCAATATGCACATTCGAATGACACTTTCTCGCCACCCTAACAAGGAAAAAAGGGGGAGAGGAGTGGTTAAAATGTGGGTGAGAAAAGGTGGGGCCGTCTACTCACCCCCCCGGGATACTTTAAAATCATCGATATGAAAGTAAATCACTGCAGATGGATTGTCAATTAAAGGGAAGGGATTCAAACCTATGAGATTCCCAAAATTATCCACGTTGTATTAATTACGATCAAAGTAAACATGACATCGTATTTGCCAAGACAACACACAAGTCATCGGTTTCATTTTTATTTTTTCCTTCCAATTACCTCATTAAAGATGCATGTTCCGATCGTCTTTGTGACCCGCTCCCCCATTTACCCGGAAGTAGTATCGATTTTGATATCAGATGAAAGGCCGTATTTTTCTCATAGACTTCCTGAAATTTGAGCCCTCAAATCCATTTCATTCCCAAGATATAAACAAAAAAACACCGTTTAATGGTCAACCATCAATATTCGCACAGTATTGAATATAGCTTTTCAATATGCATTATTGCTTCTACCATGAAAACCGCAAGTTTATTTCCCACTGTACTTGATGGGACGTATGCGCAAGTGCCAGGCTCGGCTCTCATATCAATTAGAGAACAAAATAGACATGAATCGGTACAAGCCCCTTTAATTTATTTTAATAATGTCCACAATGAATTGTTTCATTGTGGTTTATTACCTATGTAAACCAAATCTTAGCGTGTTACTTCTCTTTAAAGACACTATCAGTGATTCACTCAAAAGAGTTAAAATATTTGAAATTTGCAGGAATAGCTTAAAAGTGCATGATAAGTCTGTAGAATTCTCATAAGTTATTTTTTGCAACAGAAAAATTGACAGAAAAGGAAGAAAACAGAAATGTTCAAAGATAGGAATCTCCATTCACGTGGTGCACTAAATGTTCGTACAGACAGTAATTACTAAAATATCTAATAATTATAAGGTTGATTTCAGTCTTAGCACTCGTAGGGTATGTTAGGATACCTATACTTGTTACACACACAAAAAAATCTTAATTTTAATATTTTTTTGATTTTCTGATTTAGGAAATCACTGATAGTACCTTAAACTTTCCAACCATACAAACTTTATTCACTAACCCATCAATTTAACATTCAGTAGAGTCCGTGTTTATGCAGTATCTCTAATTGACTCTGTGCTTGAATCGGTGATTCCCAACTGTAAAAAAAACAGTTCAAGCATATGACAGCCCGCCAGACTGTCATCATAACAAGTTGGATTGCCGAAGCTGCCATTCGCTTATTTGGATTATAAGGTATAAGGCGGTTTCACAGGAGGTCAATAGGTTAACTTGACCAGACATGTCCGCCAGAACAACACAAGCGTGCATAGAATACAAAAGCATCCACCGTGGAAATAACTGAAATGGTCAGGTGAACCAGGGGCATGTATTGAATTCTGTATCATGTGAGATGATCTGGAGGCAACTATAAAAAGTCCATTCAACATAATTGATCTCCGTGAAAGGGCCCAATGGATCCCTCACAAAAGGTCATTATGTTGAAGGACTTTGGTTTGCCCGCAAAAATTCATCCAGCCATGTGAAGAATACATCCACCTGGTTCACCTGGAAAATAGAGAATTTCTGACAGGTGATTATTCGGCATCTTGTGCATTCTGGAGGACAAGTCTGGCCAAGTTAACCTTTTGACTTCCGTGAACGCGCCCTACCGGTGCCCTTTCACGGAAGGTAACTTATGATGAATGAACTTTTGTTTCTCTCAGATTTCATCCAAGAATACAATCTAAAACCTGAACATTCCGATATTTTACCAAATTGATTCCTTCGGTATTCTCAGCAGATTAAAGGAGTGGTTATGTACATTTTTTTAACACAGCTCAGTATTACAGATAACACAATTGGGTGATTTCATGTATGAAAAGGTCAATACAGGGTGACCCCATAAAACCTTTACCAAAATGAAGTGATATTTTTCCACTTTTGTTTGAATTTGAGACGTGGATTTTTTTAATCATAAAGAATCGGTAAGTGGGCGTCTTGCTGAACAATTGTCATTTTGGTGAGTGGTTCTCAAGATATGGTCTCGTCCACTGAAACAGGCTTGTCCACGGAGCATAATTTTCTTAGCAGGGACAATCCCCAATGCCCAAATCGAGCCGATAGTGTCTACAGCCCCCCCCCCCCGCTCTGACACAAGACAGAGAAAATGGGATTAGCACAACTGCAAACTTGTCCATGGGTATTTCATGATGGAATAAGTACACATAAGTGTTTTGGCAACCGGGATTTCAATCTGAAATCATAGCAGATAAAATCCACAGAATCAATTAAAAAAGGGGAAAATATCACTTTCATTTTGATAAAAATTTTTATTGGGTCACCCCTGTAGTACTGTGTAAATGTCAATCAGTCACTAAATCGAATACGGCCACCCCTGGCTGAATCAGCCGTCAAGACGTCGCAGCATACCTGTAAAGAGGTTTGTTTATGATGTCAGTGGGCATAGAGCCCCACTCACTCTGTTTAGCCTGAGCTAAACTCCTGTAGAGTTTGAGGAGGATTGGCCTACGACATTGATGGCTCGGCCAAATAGTGGTTGGGCCACGAGGTGATATTTGGGATAGGGTTCATATAGAGTGGCAAACCGAGCGTACATCACTTGTTAGACACTTCCACTTAAATGATTTCTGCATGATAGACTTTCAAAAGTAGTAGCTTAAGCCTGCTAATTGGCCTACAAAATGGCCCGCCATTTCCCCAAGTTGCTCCATAATGGTTTCAGCCCATACCATGTTCTTGTAGAAGGATTAATTTGTAAAAAAAATGTTAAAATGAAAGATGTTGATAATGGACAACCACACAGTCAAATTATACATTCTTAATGAACCTCATTTTTTTTGCCCTATAAACACAAAATGGCCTCGCATTTTCGTAATTTTGAGAATAATTGACTCAACATCAGGTCATATGATGAACTTTACATATCTAAGTTATAATTACACTATTGCCTCAAAGAAAACTATAAACATGTAGGTATGCAAGATTCCAGGTGACCACTAGCAAGTAATTTGAATAAACCAAAATGGCCGCCCATTGCAAATGGCGCCATAAACTAGTTCGGCTATATCCAGATGTGAAAGAAATATTTAGGATCACTAAAACTGCTAAAAAATAGGGTTGATTAAAAACAATCAAATGAATCATCATCCTTTCATAAACCTTATTTGCATAGATCCTAACTAACCGCCATGTTACCCACATTTCAAGACTTAGGTGCTTTTAAATGGTGGCCAGTTTTCAATAGGGGCAGTTAAGTGTTAATCTATTGCACTTGAAATTCATTATGTCTAATCCCAACGCCTTTAAACCACCCCCGGACAAAAAAAAAGCATAGAGTGGACCCCCTTTCCTTGGGTTTATTGGAAATTGCTCCTAGATCTGACACTTAAAAGAATAATAATACCTCACTTATAAGTTTTAAACCATTATTTTATACGAAGTATTCTGATGATCCATTCTTGCACTCTTATAGTGTGTTTCAGTAGTTATTTCAATTTTATGCACTTTGCCATGGCATTACCATTTGTGCCAGTCATTAGCAATATCGCTTTCAATCTGTTATCTAGTAACATACCTACCATACCGCATATACATAACTATGACCAACCACAAAGTTCTTCATTACAGTATTGCACTCTAGTCCTCTGAAGACTACGCCACCTACACCACCATATGGCTGTTTGGTAACTTGCAAACAGGATGTGCTTTGTTCAGCTAGGCAGCAGAAGAGAGATGATGAAGTAGGCTCCAGCATGGAACTATGCCACAAGGAGTGTGCTCGCAACTCTCCTGTTCATCATCTCTACCAACGAGCAACCTAGGAGTGCAGGCACCTGTCGTTTGATCTATGCAGACGATCTGGAATAAATTAGCGTACAAGATGCAGACTTCACACTTGTTGAAGAGAACCTCTCCAAAGCTTTGGAGAGTCTGAACTAAGTCCTTATTATGAGGAAACACCTACGTGCAAATCGTCCCAAGACCATGGTGTGTGCTTTCTATCTAACGCAACCGGGAGCCCAAACGTCAGCTAAAGTAACCTTGTCTGGAACACCCCTGGAGCAAGCGAAAACCCTCTCTAACTAGGAGTGGGGACCGCCACTCTTTTTATAAGACCCACATCAAGAAGGACGAAGAGTAAAGTATGCCTCACGTAATAATCCTCAATGGAGAACGTATACATCCTAGCGGAATTGCTCAACAGTAGGTAGCGGATGCAGTGCAAGAGCGTAGCTGCCAAGTATCATTAATGTGAAGCACACTCTGTCCGGAAATCTGCCACCTGGAGCTGATCCCCATGGGCTGAATGGCGATGCTCAACAGATGAGAAACATAATTGGCAGATTTAAGGGTTCCTTGCAGAAGTTAGGCTACCTGGAAGCAGAGATCAGGACACTACCTGGTTGTGGAACAGCATCCAGACAATGCACCATCTCTTGGTCTGCCTTGTGGAGCAACAGGCCATGTATGGGAAAGATCAACCAATGGGCAATAAACTTGAATCAGCATTAAATGCCTCCTGCCGGCTTATCATAAGATGTCTTCGTCCAACAACAACGGAGAAAGTGTATACTTTTAGCAGGAAATGCCCCATCAGATCCTTCATAGTGTAGCGAGCATGCAAGGAGCATAAAAGCTGTTCAAGTATCTAATGTGTGACTACCGATTATGGACAGAGCCCAGCTGTCCACCCACCTTAAATCCAGGAGAGTTCTTAAAAAAAAGCAAAGTCCAAACCTCTTGATCAGTCGCTAAGGAGCTTAAGAGAGTTGCAGTGTGGAAAAAGACTTGCTATCAACCAAGTAACATCTATTGGTATGAACGGATGAGCATCTTCCACCTGGAGCTGACCCAAATGGACGAATTGCGATGTTTCAACAGATGGATAAACTCGAATTAGCCGATTTAAGGTTTCTTTGCAGAAGTGGGCTACCTGGAAGCAGGCCAGGACACACCTGTGGTTGTGGAACAGAACCACAGACAATGGAGCTCTCATGCATAAGGGTCAGACAGTTCTCCAATGTGGAGGAAGCTGCCAAGTGTTCACGTCGTTGATGGTGATCGAGTTCATGTGACTTTGAAGTTTGTAAACGTGGGATTTGAGGAGCTGTTATCCAGCACATTGCTTTTGGCAGCAAATGCGCCGACAGAGTCACATCAATTACTGTATATGAATGATTGCCTATGTCCCTTGTCTTGTTTTGAGTTCCCCCACTCATAAAACATATTGCAGTATGCCATTGTTTGAAGGCAGGCTGGGGGATATTCAAACTTGGGTGCGTTGCAGTATGGTGTGCAGAAAAAAGGGGGGGTGTGTCGGTCGGTCGTTTGTTTGTTTGTTTGTTGTTTATTTGTTTTTTCTCTCTTCTCTCTGCAATTATTGCCCAAGAGTGTGCAAGTTGCCAGACTTGTATGTATGGCTAAGGATGTATGTACGATTTTTGACAAGTATCGAACATGTGAAAACATGAAAGGTGAGGTAATTACATTGGGACAGTTCTGGAGATTATGGGGACGAGGAAGAGACTCTTAATTAAGACTATTAAAGGATGCAAAATACAGAGGACTAGATTGGCAAATACTTGTATGAGAACTTTCGTGGAATGGTGAATAGTTATGTAGGAAGTTGGTAAAATAATGTTCTTTATGGCCAAAATCGCAGATATCTCTAATTGATGAAATAACTACTGAAAACACATTGTGTACCAAGAATGGCTACTCAATCATGCTATATGCAAATTAGGTGCTTTAAAAAATATGTATATAAAAAAACAGATAAGACAAAAAATATAAACATTAACACTTAAAACGACCAGGATTCAAATTGGTACAATTCAAAAAGCAACGCCAAGTACAATGCGAATTTGGCAAACATGGCGACCATTTGGGAGATGCAAATTAGATTTATTAAAGAGATGGATATGAATCACATTTGGGGTGTTTAATAAACATCTCATTTTAGCAGTTTTGTGGGGAGTTTTGTACCGAAAATATTTCTTTATGAGTCAGGATATGGCCGCAAATAGTTAAGGCGCAATTCAAGGTAGCCAATTTGTTTTTGCAATAGCATGCTCAAGTTGTCCCCTTGAAAGTCTTGCATACAAATGATTATAATAAATAGTGCAAAGTGTAATGAAAACTAAGGAGAGTCATCCATGTGCTACTGCCACGACTGTTTTAAAGTAAAATTGTGCTCAAAATTTATGAAAATGGCGGCCATTTTGGATTCTGAAATGGTTCAACTAAAAATGCATGGATTTGAGTTCTGGTGGTTGTCATTATCAAACACATTGTGTTAGCATATTTTCACCTAAAGAATTTCTTATACAAGACGGATAGGCCTGGAAATAATTATGATGAAACTTCAAGGCGGCCATTTTCTTATGCAATTAGGACAATGCTTTAGGTTGTCAACTGTAGTCTTGTATAAAGGGGAATCGTTTATAGTCTATTTAGTACAAGAGTGTATGCAAACTTTAAAAGTGCTTGTTCATCCATGTGATGACCTTGGACATTGACTGTTAAAGTCAAATTAGGCTCAAATTTAGAAAAATGGCGGCCAGTTTTGAGATTTATGCAGATTAGGTTTTAATTAAAATGTAGGATTTGAGTTCTGGTGGTGGCCATTGGCAAACACTCATGTTAGCATTTATTTCCACTAAAAGAATTCCTTAAAAGACAACATATGGCTCAAACTAGTTATGGAGCAATTTCAATGGCGGCCATTTTGTTATTGCCAATTGCAGGCATTACGCTACTACTTTGGAATGACTATCATGCAAAATTATTTATAGATATGTTTGAGTAAGTTGATAACCCACACTCGCTTTGCCTACTCCTGATGACGACCAACTATCTGGCCCAAGGACTATAAGGCATACGAACGCATGCTCGATAGGGTCATATAGGGGAGCAAGGAGGCCATGGTATCTGCTCCACCTCATCTGCCTCAAGAAATAGAAATTTACGGACCTTTAGAAAACGGGCTAGCTTATCAGTGCGGTGATGCGTGAGCGCGCCATGCCCAGCTGTGTTCGGGAAATGTGACCGCATGAATTAAAGGTCCACTCGATCGATATCGTCACATTCATGAACAACCAGCTGGGGCATGGCGCGCGCGATTACTGCATCCCCGCATCTGCATCTGCATAAACATAAGCCCGGTTTCTAAAGGTCGTAAGTGTCTCCACAGGGCCCGTGGACGTGGCGTTGTCGTTAGTGCGCCGGACAATTGTTTGCATAAAGCAGTCGTTTTCCACAATGTCCAGGTACAAGAAGGCCTAACCTTTCAGATTTAAGCCCGGCCTTCGATACAGGGATTCATATGTTTGCTTAGCAGACTTACCTATGCAATCACTTTTGTGCTTGACAAATATCTAGAGTCGGGAAATCATCGTCCAAACAGTAATCAAGACTATTTATCTCGCAAGGATCAGCCCTTGGTCCCAGTGATACAGCCAGTTCAAATTATTGATGTTTGTTGTATTTTTTGATTTTTATAATTATACCCATTTTTAGAAGAAATTCTTTTTTGGGTTTTTTAAATTTTGATAAAACTGAATTTGTTTTGATTGGCTCTAGCCGACAGCGTTCAAGGTTTCACTATAGTAGTACTCCCAATGTAGGTATTATATTTGCCTATATTTCTTCTGTTGCTCGCTTTTTGCTTCGTTTCCATCGGAAGCTTGGTAGAACAGGAAAAATACTTGAATCTCATGCAGACGAGCAACTTGTCCCCAGAGTTTATGACCTCCCGGGTTGATACGGGCAACTCGCTTTTGGTCTTCCTAGCTCAGGATCAAATGCACGCCTCCAGCGCATTTCAAAATCGCAGCACGCTTGGTTGACGTAACCAGAAATCTTCTCGCATCTTCGTCACACTGGTTGCCAGTTGTTATACAATGTAGAATAGTGGGCAAATTGTTACTCGCAGTCTTCAAATCATTGCATGATGTGGCCCCATGGTACCTAGAAGTCTTCGCAAACCATATTACCCCATTCGCAGTCGGCACTTCTCTGTGAACCCCGTTTTAAACATTCATGGGAGGCAGAGCTTTTTCAATGCTGCTCCACGATGGCTGGAATGCCTTACGAAGTTTTCTGTTAGATTAGCACATTCTCTGGCTCAATTTCAGACCTCTTTATTCAAAAACACATTGATGAATCCACGTCTTTTCATAGTAGACAGTTTCTGTAAACCGTTTCCATGGGTGAGTGCCGATAGAGTTTAAAACGGTCTTTTAAAACACTAATTTGTTAACCCTAATAAATCACAACGGGAATACGCTGAGTACAAAAAAGCAAAAATACAAACAAAACCAAAAAAGAACAGAACAAAAAAAAAAACGAAAACAAAACAAACAAAACCACACAAGAATAACAACGAATGTTCAACCAGAAATTCCAAAACTTCAGAGTGTTTGCAGCGGTTGGTATCTAAGGCTATTCATGTTGATGGTGGTGTGCCGTACATGGGAACAAATCTCGTTCGTGATGATTGATATTAAACAAAGCACGATGATCATCATAGATATAGATTATATGTTTCTAAGTTGTAAAGATAAAACGCATTACGGCTGGTGCATAAACGTAGATTATGTCAGTAAGATTTTATTGAAAGATACATCAAAGTCACGTCACAATATGTTTAAGTTATCATAATAGTATGTTATAAATTTTAGATTGTCCATATCAAACTAGATGGAAATTCGGAAAAGTCTGTATTGATTAATGTCAACAGGATGTTTTAAGTTACGTACACTGATCGTTTGTGCCATATTTGAGTTTAATACAAGAGCAACGGTCCTGAGATGGGAGTCAAGAGTTGGATTACAATGAGGATATTGCAACTTTCTTGTATTATATTCGACTCGAGTGCCGTGATACAACAACTTCTTGCTTGAGTATGAAAGCAACACCAGAAGCGGAATTTTATTTCTTGATATAAAAGCAATCTCCCTGACTGATACCGGTCGCATTCAGTTTGGTGTTTGGGTTCCTATATTGCTATGACCTGTTAAAACGTTATAACTCAATGGGAACACGCATGGTGCATTTAATACTAAGTTGAATAAAATCTTCACTTCGGCTTTAAATTTAGGTGACCGATTTCAACAATCCTCGCCCCCTCTTTCTGCATAAAATTGAGATTGTACCAATCCCAGGAATGCAATAGGAATTGATGTGGTTTGTGTCAAGCCTACAAGGAGGGACCAGAAAGCATCAAATATTTGGGTGGGGTGATAACATTTGTCGGTTATGTTGGTGATGACATTCATTTGTGGTACCATTTGATTTATCAAAAGAGTAATAGAAAATTCCAGGTGACTGCTGAATAAATCTATATGACATGATCTGATAATCCATATTCACACTGATTGTCCATGGTAGTGTATTCCTTTTCTGGCCCTGTTTATTGCAATGGAATGTCCTACAAAGTTTTGGAGTATGTTATCATGTCATTTCCTGTGATCTTTAACTGATAACTGGTGATATGATTCCCGTGAGGAAAAGAACATCTATTAAAAATCGACATGATGGTCACCCACCTTTAATTCACGGAAAACAATTGGTTTTAGTAATGCCTATATTGATACAAAAAAAACGCGCATCAGCGAAAAATTTCAAAACGTATTGGCAGCACAAATAAACAAAATTACAACATCAGCCAAAGCTAAATACCGTACATTCAGAACAAATGGTTATTCGCTAGCAGCAAAACTGGACTTCCAGCGCATTACACACACTTTGTCCATGAGCCGAGCAAAACGACACTTATTATACAGCATCAGTCTAGTACACACGGCTAACACACCCATTTATGATATAATTTCTGGAATGGTAGCTATAGGCAGGTAGGGGTAACCAAGGTGTACACGGCGGGAAATTTTAAATGCTTCAATTATGATGAAAGGTTATTATACACGTATTTGACTGATCATAAGGATTCCAAAAAGATTTGTTGTACTAACTACAGCCCGATTACAAAACTAAAAACAAAACAATATAAAGACCAAAACAAATACAAAACAAACAAAGAAAAAGACAAAAAATAGGGATTATTGTTGCTAAGATGTGTCTTTTGGGTCATTCGTTTGTGTGCTACCCCATAAGTAGAGCGTTAACCCTCGTCAAACCAAGTGGGTTGTTACTCGTTCCCGACCAAGGGGGGTGTTACACCCCCTGATGTTTTCGTAATTAAGCGACAACAATCTTGTTTGGTTATCAGTGTGTGTAGCTAAAATTATGTCCTTTCTTCAAATCAAGTACAAAATAATCAGTTTTTTTAACAATATGACGTCCAAGTGAACGTCATACTGAGAGAGCGTATTTTTACGCAAATTGTAAGCAAATCGCCAAATCGAGGGGGTTTTTCGACCATTTTGCCATCATGCAAGCAAAATTGTATTTAATGGCAATGATGGGTGCAAGAGTAAGCATAAACATGTATTACTCTAAAAATAATAATAAGAAAAAATTACAAGTAAGTTGCTTCTTTTACAGTGCTCATACTTACATGAAGTACCATTTTTTGCATTTTTACACATAAAGTATAGGAAGGTGCAGCCCATCCACTCGACCTTCCGACTTTGACGGACGGCCTGACCTCCTGAAGGTGGTCCCTCCATTTTTTCGCTTTAAATGACCGCAAAGGTTGAACTTACAATTACATAAGAGCCTTAGATCGTATTCGTAGCGTGTTTGTTGCGACAGGGATCATCCGCACCCCCCCCCCTGGTTGGACGAGGGTAAAGGGGATGCAAAAAGAGATTTCCACATAAGGTGTCCCTAAAAAAATCAAAAAGTACCGATTTTGCCCTGATGTAACGCTCCCATCAAAAAACTCCCCATCTGAAAGGATAAGCTGAAGAAATGTTGTTTCTTTGTTACCACCAATTTTGAAATTTCTAATTTCATATAGGAGCAAATACGAAATTCAGCCTATGTTTTATATTGAAATATAAGCAACTAAAAATACGTTTGGTTCTCTCGTTAAGACCTTTCTGTAACCAAATACAAGGTAAAAGAAATCTTCTGGTGACTAACCATATGAAATTTACTATTATAACACCACTCTTTGGGTGCCTCAAAATCTCTTGTTGCACCTTTAAACAACACAACATTTGTTTTTGTGGTGCACGTATGTACCTTTTTTCACTAAAATGTCAGCGTCTTAATTAAAACGATTCGCACGGCAAACCCGCAAATGCAGTGCAAATTGATTCACATCCCATGGTCTGAAATAATTACGAGATAGCATTTCAAACTAGTTGTCAACAGTTAACATCGTTAAAGTAGTTTGCGGGGAATTCACTTTTAAAGCAAAGGGCATGTGGACATTTTCTTTTGCTATTCTGAAGCACACTTTACCCTCCATTTGTTCCTACAAATGTTGCGCAGATTTCGAACGTATCATACTGTAGAGATTTTCTAGGTCATGTCAATTGCGTTATTGCTGCATCGTTTCTTATGGTACCTCTATAAATATTCCGTTAAGAGTTTCTGAAGGGATTTTTGTTGAGCATGTCCGTGTCCAGTTTATGTACGCATCATATATTTTACGATTTTACGTATTTTGTACGAACCCTCACATTATAAAACATAGCACGCTGGACACCACAACACACAAAAACACCACACCCACGGTATCTCTCTCTCGCTCTCGCTCTTTTCTATCCCCCCCCCCCGCTCTCTCTCCCTCTCTCTCTCTCTCTCTCTCTCCGGTCTCTTGAATGCCTCTTTTACGGCGAGGCCAAACTTATTTATTGTGATTGTTTGGTAGACAAAAATGGACAGTTTCTACCAAAGTACAGGGTTACTTACAAAACAAAACATAAAAAATAAATCCATGGACGATCTCTTATCATATCAGGAGTATCGGGACTGCCTAGGGTGTGACTTACGGACGTTTAGATTTACAGGTGTAGTTGTATGCGGGTGTATGATGCGGTTAACTAAGAGTGTCGATAGTTCAAACAAATACATTCAGATATTACAGGGACGATCTGCTCTCGAATGGGAACTTATTATGCCAATCATCAACGGACACGTTGTAACTATTATTGAGTAGTATCGAACCATCGATATCGGAGTGGCAAAAAGACTGCAAAAAAAAAAAGCCGGTCGAAACACGCAAATCTTACTACCGAGAACCAAATTTACAGATATATGATAAGAACTATACAGACGCGATTAAAACTGGGGTAACAGCAGATACCTGCTAAGTTAATTATAACTACCACAACATCGAACAGGAAAACTCGAATCGTGTGTGAAAATGGTAAACATGAAAATATATACTGATAGGGTTATATATAGTAGTAATATTCTAGACTGAAATTCAATAGACGAGCCCCAAGCTACTCGCTAGGCCCTAGACTAGGATAGCCTCGGCTCAATGGAATTGAGAGATTTGTTAAATAAGCATATAGCTAACTACACTGTGGATTGGCATTTTTTTTTTTTTAATATTTTTGGGTAAAATCTACCATATTTTTAGTAATTTATGTCATACAAGGTGAGAATGCACATATCTACAATATCATATTTCACATATGTTACATTAAGTATTTTCATTGAAAAAGTTTTTTTTTTTTAAGTTGTTGTTTTTTTATTATATACAAAAACAACTCTCACACACCTCACTCTGCTGCAAACCTAATATTTCAATTATGAAGGCACTTCAACCTAGTATAATTATATGATTAAATGAATAATAATATGTATAAATCTAATATGTATGTAGCTGAGAAAATACATTCGTATCAAGACCAATCACTTGAAAAGCCCCTCTAAAACCTGCCATTTATTATGGAATAGGTTATTTCGAGTTTTTCAATAGGATATATTTTCTAGTTTGTATAATTCTCAATTCTTTTGAAGAACCGTATGAAAGAGGAGGACATTTGAATATGGTTTCTATATCTGTGAATTTTCGTAATCATGATCAACATATTTAAGGCAGAATTACATATTTTAAAACAACACCAAGAGAAGTATGATATGTATTTATAGTAACTGGGCGAAAGCTACTAAAAACCCAGTTTTGTAATGGATCAAATATTTAACTTTTACATTTTTTTTTTTTTTTTTAATTTTTTAGGTTTTTTCTTTTTTTAAAAAACACATAAATTATTAATTCTTCGACATATTTTATACAATAAACGAATTGTAGTTAAAATGCTATTGGAGACTCTGTATTGGCACAATATCAGTTTGTATCCATTGTACATCCAAAAGGAAGCAAAGCAAAGGAAGGAAGCAACAAAGATGTTATATTCAGAAAATTTGTCGAGGCCATATTCTTCTCAGTTCTATTAATTAAATGTCATAAAACGGCCCCGCCTTCGGTACCATCTCCAATATAAATAAGTTTCTAATTTTTAACATGTTCTTGATATTTAGTTCCTTTCCATCAATTTTGAAGACCATAATTCTCCCCCTGCCTCTTCCACAGTTTCGGAATAATTATTGATTTGCCAATGTTTGGCGATGTCGTCTGCATTTGAGAGTTGCTATTGGCTGCTACTTTGAGCATATCTTTTCCCGAATTGACACGGATCGATTATGCTACACCCCGGCTTTTTTTTTTAACGAGCGGTGATGAATTATGCCGTCATAATAGCACAAGCATGCACCTACATCTAAGCTTATACACAAAAGTGACCAAGGGGGTCAATAGTACCCAAAATTGATTTTTTTGCGCGATTATAGGTTACGCCAATCAAAAATTTTCAAGGAATTTTGTGCCTAATGTCTGATTATGATTGAAATACGCTTCCATGCTACTAAAAAAATTCAATCCCCACGGCTTCATTAGAAGTTATAGGTGGGTCCTAGGACCCCCCCCCGGGCACATAAAGGAAGTGAAAAAATCAAGATTATTTTAATAATTGAAAAAGTAAAGTAATAAATCTTGGATTATGCGTTAGATATATCACCTTAGGAGGCAAAGATTGATAATTAATTTCAAATAACCTTTGTATGCTGATAGCACAAAAGTTTAATCTTGTCATGACGTGCTCTTACTGTGTAAGTTATGGGCAACATAAGGTGATTTTGAAGTTCTGAGAAGGGGAGAAAAAATACAAGAGGGTATAAATTTGGTTAGATTTAGATTTTGCACTTATTATGTTAAATGGTTATTCTAGAGTTATAGAGATGAATAATGAATATGTTGGTTCAAAATTATATATCGAAGTTGCTGAGGAGGGAAATGTGCGACTCACTCCTTTTCGGAGAGTGTCAATTTCAATTGGCAATAGGTCATGGTCATAGGTCAAAGGGCGATTTCAATTGTATTGTGGGTATGTGTTCTTACGTGACCCCCATTTACGTGTAGTGTCATGATCAAACTCCCAGGGGAAAGTGGTTATCGGGTGGGTCGCAGGAACCCCCCCCCTTGGGCACTAACGGAAGTTTTTTTAGCTTGGGCACTTAAGTGTTAAAACGTCGTGATACGTTGTACGTATTTCGATCCTCAATCTCTGCCAAAGTTTTTTTTAAATATAACCCAGACCAAATTTTCTGTGATACATGGAAAGGGGGAAGTTTGGGTTTACATACTCACCTGGTCTTGGGGTATGCATGTTACCATCAATAAATAGTTGTGTGGGAAAGTTAAGCTTCTCCAAACCGTCACGGTATCTCTTCTAGGTTGTAAAAACCGGCTAAATAGCGGTGTGAAATTAAATCACTATTAATCTGACAATTTTCTTTTCCCGCGTAAAATTTGAGACCTTCCCATATGCCCTTCGAATGACACTTTCTAGTCCACCTAAAAAGGAAAACAGGGGAGAAGGAGTGTTAACGCGTGCTATACTTAGTCGCAGCGAGCGATTGGGTGACATACCGGATTCTGCCCAAGATCAAGTGTTACGCAGCTCAAAGCGAGTGAAATCGCTCGTGGACGGAAGTATATCATGGGCTTTAAATGTGGTGAGACAGTGGGGGCATATCTACTCTGGGATACGTTAAAATCATCAGATATGAAGTAAATCACTGCAATGGATGTCAATTAAAGGATTCAAACCATGAGATTACAAACTTATCCCAGTTGTATATATTACCATCAACAGTAAACATTGAAATCGTATTTGCCAAGACAACACACAAGTCATCGGTTCCATTTTATTTTTTCTTCCAATTACTCATTAAGAGTGCATGTTCCGATTCGTCTTTGTGACCCCCTCCCATTTACCCGGAAGTAGTATCGATTTTGATATAGGATGAAGCCGTCGTATGTTTCTAATAGACTTCATGAAATTTGAGCCCTCAAAATTCCAGTCATTCCCAAGAGAAACAAAAAACCCCGTTTTAATGGGCAACCATCAATATTCGCCACATATTGAATATGCTTGGCAATGAAATTATTGTTTCCCATCAAAAACCGAAGGGTTAATTTTCCCACTGTATTGATGGACGTATGCGCAAGTTACCAGGCTCGGATCTCATCAATTAGAGAAACAAAAATTAGACATGAATCGGAACAGGCACCTTTAATTTGTTTTAATTTGTCACAATGAATGTTTCATTGTGGTTTATTACCTAGAAACCAAAATCTTAGCGTGTTACTTTCTTTAATTTCCTCCACCATACAAATGTATTCACTAGCCCATCAATTTAACATTCAGTTAGAGTCCGTGTGTATTGCAGTATCTCTAATTGACTCTGATGTGCTTGAATCGGCGATTCCCAACTGTAAAAAAACAGTCAAGCATATGACAGGCCCGCCAGAACTGTCTCATAAAACAAGTTGATTGCCCGAAGCTGCCATTCGTTATGTGGATTATAAGGTAAGGCGGTTTTCACAGGAGGTCAAGAGGTTAACTTGACCAGACAGCCGCCCAGAACAACACAAGCGTGCATAGAAATACAAAAGCATCACCTGATGAAATAACTGAAATATACAAGTGAACCAGGGGCATGTGGTGAATTCTTATCATGCTTGGATGATCTGAGGGCAAATAAACAGTCCATTCAACATAATTAGCTCCGTGAAAGGGCTTCAAATAGATCCTCTCACAAAAGGTACATTATGTTGAATGGACTTTGTATGCCCGCCAAATGCATCCAGCCATGTGAAGAATATTACCATCCACCTGGTTCACCTGGAATTCAGTATTTTCTGCAGATGATTATCTGCACATCTTGGGCATTCTGTGAGGGGACAAGTCTGGCCAAGTACAGATAACACCAATTTTGGGTGATTTCATGTATCGAAATGTTCAATACAGGGTGACCCAATAAAACCTGTACCCAAAGAAAGGATATTTTCCATTTTGTTTTTAATTTGATTACTGTGGATTTTATTTAATCATAAGAATGGGTAATGAGGTCTGCCTGAAAAAAATTGTTATTTTGGTTGAGTGGTTCACAAGATATGGTTCAATGAAACAGCTTGTCCACGGGGCATAATTTTTCTTAGGCTTGGAAATCCCCAATGCCCAAATTCGAGCAGATCATGCCTACAGGCCCCCCCCCCCCGCTCTGACACAGAAGAAGAAAAATGGTAATTAGGCACAACTGAAAAGGACTTGTCCATGGGTATTCATAGGAAATAAGTTACACAATAATGTTGTGGCAAAACCGGCTTTCAAATGAAATCATAGCAGATAAAATCCAAGGACATCAAATAAAAAAGGGGAAAATATCACTTTCATTTTGGATATAAAATTTTTTTGTGGTCCACCCTGTAGTTACTGTTTAAATGTCATTCAGTCACTGATATCGAGTGTGGCCACCCCTGGCATGAATCAGTGCGTCAGACGTCGCAGGCATACGGTCCAGAGGTTGTTTATGATGTAGTGGGCCATAGCGCCCCACTAATCGGTTATAGCATGAGTTAACTCCTGTAAGGTTTGAGGAAGATTGTCTCTGTACTTGATGGCTCGGCTTAAGGCCTCCCAAGATGCCTCGTTAGGTTCATATCAGTGGGAGGGCAAAAAACAGGCCATGGTATCTGCTCCACCGCCTCTGCCTGAAGAAATTCGACCTTTAGAAAAAACCGGCTATGTTATGCAGATGCGTGAGGCAGTGAGGCGAGCCCTGCCCAGTTGTGTTCGGAAATGTGACCGCCTGAATTCAAAGTCCACTCGTATCGATCGATATCGGTAAAATTCATGAACAACAGCTGGGAATGGGCGCGTTCACTGCATCACCGCTCTGCATCTGACATAAAGCATAAGCCCAGGTTCTAAGGTCGTTAGGGTCTCAATACATCGGCCTTGTGCGACGTGGCGTTGTCGTCTTGCAGCCGACATAATAGCCGACCAATGTTTGCATAAAAGCAGTCGTTTTTTCCAACAATGTCCAGGTACAAGACGGCCTAACCGTCAGTTTTAAGCCTAGGCCTTCGATTTTACAGTGGATAATGATGTTTTGCTTAGCAGACTTAGTGTGTCAATTCACTTTTGTGCTATTGACCATAATATCTAGATTGGACAATCATAGTCCAAACCGTCATTAAGATTATTATCGCCAAGGGACAGCCTTGGTCCCAGTGATACAGCAGTTCAAAATATTGAATCCGTGTATATTGGTGAAATTACGAGTTGAATGAAGAAGGAATTCCCTCCAAATTGAGATTAATTATGATAAAAATTGAGTTGTTGTTGATGGCTTCTAGACGACAGAGTTCAAAGGTTTTAAACTATAGTACTCGAAATGTAAGGGATTATATTTTGCTAGATTATTCTGTTGCTCGCTTTGCGTCGTTCACATCGGAAAGCATGTAGAAAAAGGAAATACTGAATTTTATGCAGACGAGCAAATTGTCCCCCAGAGTTTTATTGACTCCTTCACGGGTTGATGATACGGGCAACTTTTGGTTTTCTGCTGTTGTGACTCGTCGCTCCCCTTATTTGCTCACTGATGTTATCTTGTTTATCGATTTCTGGTGTGTTTATGTTTTTTTGTTTTTAGTGCTTTGGTCTCCGAGCTCAGATCAATTGCAACGCCTCCAGCGCATCAAGGCTTGCAGCACGCTTGATGACGGTACCAGAAAATCTTCTCGCATCTTCTCACACTGTTTGCCAGTTGGTTTTACAGTAGAATAATAGAATAGTGTGCAAAATTGTTACTAGCATCTTCAAATCATTGACTGATGTGGCACCATGGTACATAGCAAGTTCTTCGCACACCATATACCCACTTCGCAGTCGGTGTCACTTCGCTGGGAACCCCGTTTTAAACATTCATGGGAGCAGAGCTTTTTCAAATGCTGCTCACGATTGTGAATGCCTTACGAGTTTCTGTTTAGATCATAGCACATCTTGGTCAATTTAAGACTCTTTATTAAAAATACATTTTGATGATCACGTTTTCAATTAGACAGTTTTATGAACCTGTTTCTATTGGTGAGTGCAGATAGAAGTTTAAAACTTGTTCTTTTTAAAAAACACTAATTGTTACGACTAAATAAATACAACGGGAATACGCCTAAGTACAAAAAAAAAAAAAACAAACCAAACCAAACAGAACAGAAACAAAAAAAAAAAACCGAAAACAAAACCAAACAAACAAACAAACACAATTATAACAACCGATGTTTTCAACCAGAAAATCAAATTCATAGCTGTGTCAGCCGGTATCTTAAGGCCATATTCAGTGTGATTGGTTGGCTGTGCCGTCACATGGGAACAAAATCTCGTCGTGATGATTGAATTAAAACACAGCACATGCATATTTCATAGATATAGGATTATAATGTATAATTGGAAAAGAAAACGCCTACGGCTGGTGCATAAAAGAAGTATTATATCAAAGTATGTTATTGAAATATGACATCAAGTCACGTCACAATATGTTTCAGTTATAATAATAAGTATGCTTATAATTTTAGCTTGTCCTATCAACTAGATTGAAATTCGGAAGTTTGTATTGATTTAATGTCAACAAGGAATGTTTAAAGTTAAGTACAGACAACTCGATGTTTTGCAATATTTGAAGATTTAATACAAGAACACGGTCCGTGAGATGGGAGTCAATAGTTTGATACAATGAGAGATATTGCACCCCACTTTCGTGTAAATATAATAGGACTCTATTTGTGTCGCCGTGATACAAAACCTTGCTGAAAAGCAACACCAGAAGCGAATAAAGCAATTTCAATGTACTTTGATTACAGGTTGCATTCAGTTTGGTGTTGTGTTCCTATTGCTCTGACATGTTAAAACGTGTAACCTCAACTGGGAACACGCATGGTGCATTTAATACTTAAGTTGAATAAAATCTTGATTCGGCTATCAAGGTAGGTGATCCGATCAACAACCTCGCCCCCTCTTTATTCCATAAAAATTGAGATTTTACACAATCCCAGGAATGCAAATAGAATTGATGTGGTTTGTGTCAAGCCTACAAGGAGGGACCAGAAAGCATTCAATATTTGGGTTGGTGGTGATAACATTTGTCATGTTGGTGATGACATCATTTGTGGTACCATTGATTTATCAAAGAGTAATAGAAAATTCCAGGTGACTGGTGTGAATCTATTCATGACACTGACTGCTAATCAATATTTTCACAAATGATGTCACTGGTAGTGTATTCCTTTTTCTGGCCCTGTTTATTGCAATGGAATGTCCCACAAAGATTTGGAGTAAGTTTATCATCTCATTTCCTGTGATCTTTAACTTGTGATAACTGGTAATATGATTCCATGTGAGGAATAAGGGATCATATTAAAATCGGACCATGATCGGGTCACCCACCTTTAAGGTGGGATCCCCCAGTACAGGGTTTTTTCAAGGCCAAAATTTGCATTTTATTTAAATATTGAGCTTGGAACATTGCCTTTCTTTTGCTTCAAATTTGGTAAAAATCGGACATTCCTTCACAAAGTTGTGATTATTTTCGTTAGTCAAAGTCAGCGGCAAAGTCGTGAATATCTTATGTATTTCCTTTATTTTAATTATTTTGTATTGTATTGTTTTGTGTTGATATTTTGGGGTAATATTTGAGCATTTTAATATGATTTCTGTAATAATTTTATTTATTGCATTTAATATGCTGAAATACTTTTAACTAAAGTGTACTCTACATTTATGATAATTTGACTTTACGAACTTAATTGGCTTATTAATTAATGTTAATTAATTAGACATTTTAACGGACAAAACTTTAAATGCGATTTCCTCAAAAAACGGTTTTGTGTTGTGTATCCCCACTTGGGACATGATTACTCAAAAGGTTTTGATGGTAGAACCTTCACATTTGGACTGAAACTTGTTGAGGTGTAGGGCTTGAAACTGTACTAGAATTAAATAACTTGAACCTTGGGACATACCTGTTGCCATGGTAACATAAAACAATAATTATTGATTTTTGATTTTGACCTTTGACCTTTCAGGTGACCCCCCAAATGTCAGTCAATTTTTATAATTCTAGTACAGAATCAAGCTCTGTCTCTAAACAGCAATTTAGTTTTTAGTTCATTCCAATAGAGTATTTACTTTTGAGTAATCATGTCCCAACCATCTCTACCTTCAAATTATGCCAAATTCAATATGGCCACTGTTGCCATGGCAACGGGTCACATGACCAACTTTTGCATATTTAGAAAGAGTAACGTCCAAGGTATATATTAAATCTAATAATGGCAAACTACATGTAAAGAACTTTAATGTACATGCATTAAGATCATGACCCCTCCACAAGTGGGATTAAACACCTTAATTCACGGAACAATTGGTTAGAATGCTATAGTGATACAAAAAACTCGCATCAGCGAAAATTTAAATAACGTATTGGCTAAGACAAGATAAACAAAATTACAACATCAGCAAAGCTAATTACAGTCATTTCAAGAACAAGCGGTTATTCGCTAGCAGCACAACTTGACTTCCAAGCGCAATTTACACACACTGTTTGGAATTGAGCTAATCAAGGGGTCAGTGACACAAATAAGCAAAAATTTGTCAAAACTTAAATCTTTAATTTGGTATCTGAAAACGTTATCGGAAAGCGCGAGCTCTCCATTAAAATCGGAGACATAATACCGTTCTCAGTAAAGACAATGTCAAGTGCAACTTAGCCATATCTCCTTAGTGCTCAGATATACCTGGGTAATTTTCAAAAGATTAAATGACTCTTCGATATTTAATCGAGTTAACAAAGAAGAAAAGACACTGATATTCCACGCCGTCATTAGAATAAACAATACAAAATAAGTAATTAAATATACATATAATCAAATAAATTAACAACCACACAAACAAACAATAAATGAATATAATATAATATAATATATACAATATATACACAGTAGACCTTATGTTCTAAATTTTATTACTCTTTTACATATCTGTGAAGGAAGATAATAATAATTAATAAGTTCATTCTAAGGGCACTTGGCGATTGATAAAAAAATCCTCCTCTCTCTCTCTCTCTCTCTCTCTCTCTCTCGCTCTCTCTCTCTCTCACTTTCGTTCTCTCTGTATTTCTCCTAGCTCCTCTCTTCTCCTTTCTCTATTTGTGTCTCTCTCCTCCCTCTCCCCTGTCACACCTACACACCCGCACGCACACACACGCACATACGCGTACGCACGCACACACCCGCTCGCGTGTACAGACCGAATAAATCACAATGGGAACTCGCCTGAGTACAAAAACAAAACAACACTAAAAACAACAAACAATAATAAGACAAAACAAAAATAAAGCGACTTTTCAAGGACTTTTGTTCTTAAGATGTGGTCCTTTTGGGTCATATCCTCGATCGTTTGTGTTTCTACCCTGTAACTTGGGCTTTAAACAACACAACATTTATAGACAGCATACAAGCCTCATTTTTATGTTTGGTTGTGTACTTGTAGTACCTTTTCATTCCAACAGTCATCGTCTTAGAGTAAACGATTCGCATGGCACCTCCGCCAATACAGTGCACAATGGATTACATTACATCCCCAATGGTCTTGAAATAATTACGAGATAGCATTTCAAACTAATTGTCAACCGTTAACATCGTCAAGTAGTGTGGGCGAATTACCTTAGAGGCAAAGGACATATCTGACATGTCTTTTGCTATTCTGAAGCACACTTTAAAACCCCTTCATTTGGTCCCTACAACGTTTGAGCGAATTACTACGTTTCAGACCTGATAAATTTTCTAGGTAAGTTAATTGCGCATTGCTGCATTTTCTTCATGGTACCTCTATAAAGATTCCGTTAAGAGTTCTTGAAGGTATTTTTGTTGGGAATGTCTGTGTACAGTATTTACGCATCATATATTTTACGTATTTTGCACCAACTCTCCACATTACAAACGTTCATAAAACAACAACACATAACACGGTGGGCACACACCCACACAAACACGCACCTCTCTCTCTCTCTCTCTCTTTCTCTTCTCTCTCCCTTCGCTCGCAGCCTCCTCTCTCTCTCTCTTTCCCGCGCTCACACCCACCATCCTATCGAAGACAAACCTCATGTCCTAAAATGAATATGATAATTTTTAATGCCTCTTTTAATCTACGGCACGGCCAAAACTTTAGTTTTTGGACTTTTGTAACAAAAAAGGGACAGTTTCTACCCAGTACAGGGTATTTTAATAAAACCAAACCATAAAAAATTAAATTAAAAAAAGAAATCCATGGGCTGATCGTTTTGCATCATATCAGAACTGCCTACGGGTAGAGTGTTTTCTTACGACGTTTTAGATTTACGAGTGCAGGTGTATGCAGTTGGTTATGATGCTGTGACACTAAGTGTCCGTTAGTTTTACACATTAGATATTTGGCTCTCGGACTTGGAACTTATTCTGTAATTCCATCAACAAACACTTTGTAAATATTAGGGATATTAATGGAACCATCGATATCGAGTCAAAGCCGGTTCCGAAACAACACGGCACATTGTACTACTGCCGAGAATCCAGTGGAACAGCAGAATTATTATCAAGAACTATCAGACGACGATAAAAAAAACTTAAAACTTATTGAATCGGTGTACAGCAGATACTTGCTAATTTATATAACACATCGACAGACAACGGAAATCCGTGAAAATGGTAAACTACTACCCCAACTACCGAGCTAGGGCCTATAGGCCCTAGGCCTAGGATAGCCTCGGCTCAATGGAATTTGAAGAGATTTAGCTTAAATAAGCATATAGCTAGACTACTCTGATGATTTTTGCCAATGTAGTTTTTTTTCCTGTTTTGACGGCCTGTTTTACCAGCCTGTATTTTATTTATTTCTGTTCCTACATGAGAAATACACATATCTACATATCATATTTCCCATTATGTTACATTTAACGGTTTTCATTAAAATAATTAATATAAACCGGATTTTTGTATTTATATACAAACGCTCTCACACACCTTCACTCTGATGTAAACATAATATTTCAATTCATGAAGCAATTTCAACCATAGTATAATATAATGATTATAATGAATATAATATTGTATAAATATAATATTGTATGTAGCTGAGAAATTACATTCCTTATCAAGACACAATCACTTGAAAAGCCCCTTCTAAACCTGCCATTTATTATGGAATAGGGCCATTCTTCGGGAGGTCACACACGTGACCGAACTTTATTTGCCCTCCATGACAAAACAACCAATCTAGTGAAAGTGGAAACATTATTTTGGTTAAGTTCGGACAAAACCTAACCAAAAATAATGTTTCCACTTAATTTCGTTGGATTGGTTGTTTTGTCACGGAAGGCAAAAAAAGTTCTGTCACGTGTGTGACTTCCCGAAGAATGGCCCAATAAGGATTATTTCGAGTTTTTCAATAGGATGTATTTTTTCTAGTTTGTAATAATTCTCAATACTCTTTGAAGAACAGTTAAATGAGGGACATTTGACATATGGTTCTATATCTGTTCTTTTCTTAACATGATCAAAAGATTTAAGACATAATGACAGATTTTAAATCAAACACCAAAAGAAATTTGATATTTATTCAGAGAAATGGGACACCAACGCTTACTTAAAAAACCAGTTTTGTAAATTGAGATCAAATATTCTTAACTTCTTAAATTCTGCTAAATGTGTCAAGTGTCTCAGAATCTTCCTTCCAAAAAGCACATAAATGAAATTCTTCGACCTATTTATACATAACGAATTTGTAGTTAAAATTCTATGAGGACCATGTATTGGAACCATATCGTTTTGTATCATTGGACATCCAAAAGGCGAAGCCAAAACCACAGCGATGTTTTCCATCAGTTACTGAAAAACAAAGTTTAGTTTTTCCCATTCCGGTTTGTCCGATTTTGGTTTCTCAAATTGGTACTATGGGGCAAGAGATTACAGAGAGATTTGCATCCTCTCTTATCTTTCAAAATACTATGGAAGCTTAAATGAAAAAGGAATATAAGCAAGTTGTATTTTGATAACGACATCTGCTCTGAAAAGATGTTAAACTTTTCTTGATTGCACCAAGTACCGGGTATATTCCAGAAATTTGTCGTAGGCATACTTCTCTCTCATTTAGATGTTCATAAACGGCCGCCTTCAGTTACCATTATCATTATATAATATATAAGGTCTAATTTTTCCATTGTTGATATTTAGTTCCTTTCCACCAAAATAAGATTTTAGAGCCTCTCCACAGTTTTAGCGGATATATTTGATTTGCAATGTTGGCGATTCGTCTGCCATTTGGAGTGTATTGGCTGCTGTTTGAGCCATATCACTTTCCCATATTTGACACGGATCCGATTATGCACACCCGGCTTTCAATGAGCGGTTGATATATTTTATGTCGTCATTCATACACACGCATGCACCTACATCTAAGCTTATTAAACGTCTGTGATACGTTGTACGTATTTCTATCCTCAATACTCTGCAAATGGTTTTTTTTAAATGCAACACCAACTTTCTTTAAAGTGGGATACATGAAACGGGGGATATCACGCTAAGTTTGGGTTTACATACTTACCTGGTCAATGTGAGTAGGCATGTTACATCAAATAAATTAGTTGGTGATGAAATTAGGTTTTAACAAAACGTCACGGTATATTCTAAGGTTGTAAAAAGCGGGACTAAATAAGCGGGGCGAAATTAATCACTCATTAATATGACAATTTTCTTTTCCCGCGTAAAATTATGTGAGACCATCAATATGCACATTCGAATGACACTTTCTCGCCACCTAACAAGGAAAAAAGGGGATAGGAGTGTAAAATGTGGTGTGAGACAGGTGGGGCGTCTACTCTTCACTGGGATACGTTAAAATCTTCAGATATGAAGTAAATCACTGGAGATGCATGTCAATTAAAGGGATTCAAACCTATGAGATTACCAAAATTATCCACGTTGTATTAATTATCATCAAATTAAACATGACATCGTATTTGCCAAGACAACACACAAGTCATCGGTTCCATTTTTATTTTTTTCCTTCCAATTACCTCATTAAAGATGCGTGTTCCGATCGTCTTTGTGACCCCTCCCCCATTTACCCGGAAGTAGTATCGATTTTGATATCAGATGAACGGCCTTTTTTTCTCATAGACTTCCTGAAATTTGAGCCCTCAAATCCATTTCATTCCCAAGATATAAACAAAAAAACACCGTTTTAATGGTCAACCATCAATATTCGCAGAGTATTGAATACAGCTTTGCAATATGCATTATTGCTTCTACCATCAAAACCGCAAGTTTATTTCCCACTGTACTTGATGGGACGTATGCGCAAGTGGCAGGCTCGGCTCTCGTATCAATTAGAGAACAAAATAGACATGAATCGGTACAATTTAATTTAATTTATTTTTATAATGTCCACAATGAATTGTTTCATTGTGGTTTATTACCTATGTAAACCAAATCTTAGCGTGTTACTTCTCTTTAACTTTCCAACCATACAAACTTTATTCACTAACCCATCAATTTAACATTCAGTAGAGTCCGTGTTTATACAGTATCTCTAATTGACTCTGATGTGCTTGAATCGGCGATTCCCAACTGTAAAAAAAAAACAGTTCAAGCATATGACAGCCCGCCAGACTGTCATCATAACAAGTTGGATTGCCGAAGCTGCCATTCGCTTATTTGGATTATAAGGTATAAGGCGGTTTCACAGGAGGTCAATAGGTTAACTTGACCAGACATGTCCGCCAGAACAACACAAGCGTGCATAGAATACAAAAGCATCACCTGCAGAAATAACTGAAATATACAAGTGAACCAGGTGCATGTATTGAATTCTTATCATGCTTGGATGATCTGGAGGGCAAATAAAAAGTCCATTTATAGTGCTGCAGCACCAACCATTTTAGGAGAGTGCTACCGGGGCCGGAATAATAACATTTGTCATCATAGCTAAAATTGACCGTAGGGATGTGGAGTTCATGAAAACAGGAGATGACAAAATTAAAAGTGGTGGCAATTTGCATACGACGCCATTTTCCAAATTGGAAGCCATCTTAAAGCCAAAAACACCTAAGAAGACAATTTTGGTGTAAAAAATGTTTTTTCTGGGTCAAGGAGTTCAATAAAACTATTCCCAAAACTATAAAATGTTGCATGTGCCGATATTTTCTTTTTTTTTTTTTTTTTTTTAGGTTAACTTGACCAGACATGTCCTCCAGAACAACACAAGCGTGCATAGAATACAAAAGCATCACCTGATGAAATAACTGAAATATACAAGTGAACCAGGTGCATGTATTGAATTCTTATCATGCTTGGATGATCTGGAGGGCAAATAAAAAGTCCATTCAACATAATTTAGCTCCGTGAAAAGGGCTCAATAGGATCCTCTCACAAAAGGTACATTATGTTGAATGGACTTTTGTTTGCCCGCCAAATCATCCAGCCATGTGAAGAATACATCCACCTGGTTCACCTGAAAATTTCAGATATTTCTGCAGGTGATTATTCTGCACTCTTGGTGCATTCTGGAGGACAAGTCTGGCCAAGTTAACCTATTGACCTTCCGTGAAAGCGCCCTACAGGGCCCTTTCACGGAAGGTAAATTATGATGAATGAACTTTTGTTTTCTCTCTAGATCATCCAAGAATACAATGCATGCACCTGCTTCACCTGAACATTCAGATATTTTTACAAATGATTCTTTCGTATTCTCAGCAGATTAAAGGATTTTGTTACATTTTTTTTCACATCAGTCAGTATTACAGATAACACAATTTTGGGTGATTTCATGTATCGAAATGTTCAATACAGGGTGAACCAATAAAACCTTTACCCAAAATGAAAGAGATATTTTTTCATTTTTTTTTTTAATTTGATATCTGTGGATTTTATTTTTTCATAAAGAATCGGTAATTGAGCGTCTTGCCTGAAAAAAAATTGTTAATTTTGGTTGAGTGGTTCTCAAGATATGGTCCACTGAAACAGGCTTGTCCACGGAGCATAATTTTTCTTAGGCATGGAAATCCCCAATGCCCAAATCGAGCAGATCATGTCCTATTTTTTTTTTTTTTTTTTTTGACACAAGACAGAAAAATGGTATTTTGCACAACTGCAGACTTGTCCATGGATATTTCATGATGAAATGATAAGTACACATAAATTGTTTTGGCTTTTCAAATCTGAAATCACAGCAGATCAAATTAAAAAAGTGGAAAATATCACTTTCATTTTGGATAAAGTTTTTAATGGGTCACCCTGTAGTACTGTGGTAAATGTCAATCAGTCACTAATATCGAATATGGTCACCCCTGGCCTGAATCAGTGCGTCAAGACGTCGTAGCATACTGTCAAGGTTGTTTATGATGTCAGTGGCCATACCGGTTAGAGCCTGAGCTAACACCTGTAGAGTTTGAGGAAGATTGTCCTTGTCATTGATGGCTCGGCCTAAGGCATCCAGACATGCTCGATAGGGTTCATATCAGGGGAGCAAGCAGGCCATGGTATCTGCTCCACCCCCCTGCCTGAAGAAATTGTCTCACTACAGCGGCCCTGTGCGACGTGGCGTTGTCGTCTTGCAACCGACAATTCTTTGCATAAACCCTTCTTGCATGTGGCAGGCAGTGGTTTTTAACAATGTCCAGGTACAAGACGGCCTCAAGCTTTCAGATTTAAGCCCGGCCTTCGATACCGTGGATCATTATGTTTTGCTTAGCAGACTTTGGGATTTCATTAGTTTACGCGGTGGTGTCAATCACATTTGTGCTATTGATCATAATATCTACGAGTCGGACAATCACCGTCCAAACCAGTCATTCCAGACCTATTTATCTCGCAAGGATCATCCCTTGGTCCCCAGTGATACAGCAGTTCAAAATATTGAATCATGTATTTGTGAAATTCGGCAGTGAATGAAGAAGAATTCCCTCAAATTGAGATAATTATGATAAAACTGAGTTTGTTTTGATTGGCTCTAGACGACAGCGTTCAAAGGTTTTATATATGTATAATATTTGCCTATATTTCTTCTGTTGCTCGCTTTGCTTCATTTCACATTGGAAGCATTGGTAGAACAAGGAAATACTTGAATCTTCATGCAGGCGAGCAAATTGTCCCCAGAGTTTTAAGACCTCCCGGGTTGATACGGGCAACTCGCTTTTGGTTTTGGTGACGTTAACCAGAAAATCTTCTCGCATCTTCTCATCATTGAATGATGTGGCACCATGGTACATAGCATGTCTTCGCAAACCATATACCACACTTCCCAGTCTGTCACTTCTCTGTAAACTCCGTTTTAAACATTCATGGGAGGCAGAGCTTTTTCAATTCCTGCTCCACGATTGTGGAATACCTTACGAGTTTATGTTAGATCTAGCACATCTCTGGCTCAATTTAAGACCTCTTTATTAAAAATACATTTGATGAATCACGTCTTTTCATATTAGACAGTTTTCTGTAACCTGTTTCCATTGATGAGTGCAGATAGAAGTTTAAACCTTGTTCTTTTAAAACACTAATTTGTTACGACAGAATAAATCACAATGGGAATACGCCTGAGTACAAAAAAAACAAAAATACAAACAAAACCAAAACAGAACAAAAAAAGAAAAAAAGAACGAAAACAAAACAAACAAACAAACACAATAATAACAACGAATGTTCAACCAGAAAATCAAATTCATAGCTGTGCCAGCCGGTATCTAAGGCTATTCAATGTTTGATTGGTTGTTGTGCCGTCACATGGGAACAAATCTCGTTCGTGATGATTGATATTAAAACAAAGTACATGCATCATTTCATAGATATAGATTTATGTTATAATTGTAAAGATAAAACGCATTACGGCTGGTGCATAAAAGTAAGTATTATGTCAGTATTTTATTGAAATATAACATCAACGTCACGTCACAATATGTTTCAGTTATAATAATAATTATGCTTATAATTTTAGATTGAAATTCGGAATTTTGTATTGATTTAATGTCAACAAGGAATGTTTAAAGTTAAGTACACTGATCGTTTTGCAATATTTTAACGATTTAATACAAGAACACAGTCCGTGTGAGATGGGAGTCAATAGTTTGATACAATGAGAGATATTACACTTTCTTGTAAATTATGTTCGATTCAGTGCCGTGATACAAAACCTTGCTGAAAAGCAACACCAGAGGCGAATAAAGCAATTTCAATGTACTTTGATTACAGGTTGCATTCGGTTTGGTGTTGTTTTCCTATTACTCTGACCTGTTAAAACGTGTAACCTCAACTGGGAACACGCATGATGTATGTAACACTTAAATTGAATACACTCTTGATTCGCCTTTAAAGGTATGTGACCCGATCGACAACCTCGTCTCCTCTTTACTCCATTAAATTGAGATTTGAGACAAAATATCACCATTGCTACGTACAGTAAAGTTTGTGGCCCAGCAAATGTTACCTTTCAACTCCTTTTGCTAAATAAAAACATCTCAAAATGTGGTGGACCACGTTACCATACACTGTCCTGGGGCCAATTTAGTACATTTTACTTCTACTATCCAAACGGATGGACTCATTTAAATTTGGTGATATGATTCCATGTGAGGAAGAAAAGATCATATCAAAATCGGACCATGATCAACATTTACAAAAGGATTGGTTAGAAATGCTCTATTGATACAATACCGAGCATCAGTGAAAATATAAATAACGTATTGTCTAAGATATTATTAAGAAAATTACAACATTAACATAGCTAATTACTGTCATTTCAAGAAGAAATGCGTACCTGCTAGCAGCACTACGTGACTTCCAAGCGTAATTCACAACATGCTGTTTGGATTGAGCTAATCAAGGGCTCAGTGTCACAAATAAGCAAAAGTTTGGCGAAAATTAGATCTTTTATTTGGTATCAGAAGACGTTATCAGAAAACGCGAGCTCTCCATTAAAGTCAGAGACATAATACCGTCCTCATTCAAGGCAATAGCAAGTGCAACTTCTTTTTAAGTGTTCAGGTATACCTGGGAGGTTTTCAAAACAGGATAAAATCACCCTTCGAAATTTAATCGAGTGAACAGAAAAGAAAAGACATTGATATTCCATGTCGTCATTAGAAATGAATAAATGAATCAAACAAATAAAATAAATAAATGAAAAACAAAAATAAAGCGAACTTTCAAGGACTATTTTTCCTACGATGTGTCTTATGGGTCATGTTCTCGATCGTTTTTTGTTACTACTCTGTAAGTAGAGTGTTTTAAACAACATTTGTGGAAATTATTTTTTCTGTTTTTGTTTGGTTTTGGGCGTTGTACCTTATCTTCACTAAAATGTCAGCGTCTTAATTAAAACGATCGCATGGGAAACGCGCAAATGCAGTGCAAATTGATTCACATCCAATGGTCTGAAATAATTAAGAGAGAGCATTTCAAACTAGTTGTTAACTGTTAAGATCGTCAAGTAGTGTGCGGTAATTACACTTGTAGCCAAAGGACATTATTGACATATCCTTTGCTATTCTGAAGCACACTTTACCCTTCATTTGGTCATACAACTTTTGAGCAGAATTACTAACGTTATCATACCTGAGTAGACTTTCTAGGTGAATTAATTACGTATTGATGTATTTTCTTCATGGTGCCTCCGTTAAGAGTTTCTTGAAGGGATTTCGGTTGGGAATGTGCGTGTACAGTATGCATTCAGATACCAACCACATAAGCACGCGGGCGCGAACGCACGCACACACACACACACCGCTCTCTCCTTCCCTTTCGCGCTCGCTCACACTCACGCGCACACACTCACACACACACACACACACACACTTTCACATCCTAGCAAACAATGTTGAAATAACGTTAAAATTGGGGTCAGGCAAATTTCCTGTGTTTTTCAACCGAGTCTCAACGTTCAGCTTGATCAGTCAACGGTGATTCAACATCGATTCAAAATAAAAGCAGACTTTTGCCCGTTGAGAAAAATCTACATTTGTCTATCTTTTGTTAGATATTTGTGTGTGGAACGGACCCCTGCCTTGTTTTAGGGGGAAATTGCCCTAGATCTAACGAGAAAGATAACGCTACCTCCTTTTTTGCGGTGATCGTCAGGTTGGTAGTCATTTTTTTCCGAAAAGGACGTTAGGGATATAAATAATGTGCAAAAAAAAACATTATCTCCTAAAATGACTTACAAATCGATAATTTAATGGGTCATAAAATAATAATTTTTGAATGCCTCTTTTTAAAGCAAGGCTAAAACTTCAAGCTGGGGTCCATTAAGGGAGATTTGGCAAGTGCTTCCATCAATTTTATGGATTATCAATGCCTAAAATACTTATGTGCAAAAATTCACAATTTTAACCGGAAGCGAACACTCTTTCACTAGAGTCCCCTGCTAAACTAAAATGCCTATGAAACGTTGCATGTGTTACGTGTTACCATTGTTTCTATCCTCAAAAAGTTGAAAAATGTCATGCAACCAACCAACTTTTGTTTAAAGTATAATACATCAAAAGGCGAATATCACGCTACGTTTGGGTTCACATACTCACTGGGTCAATATGATTAGGCATGTTACCAACAAACCCTTTGTGTGATGAAACTTTAGCTTCTCACAAAACGTGACGATATATATTCTAAGTTTGAAAAAGCAGGACTAAATTGTCAATGGAAATTAATCACGCATTAATCACTCATTAATCTGACAATTTTCCCGCGTAAAATTATTTGAGACTTTCAATATGCACAATAGAATGACACTCTCTCGCCACCTGACAAGGAAAATAGGGGATTGGGGTGTAAATGTGATGTGAGACAGGTGGGACGCCTACTCTTCACTAGGATATGTTACAATCTTGAGATCAGATGCATGTCAATTAAAGGATTCAAACCTATAAGATTACCCAAATTATCCACATTGTATTGAGAATCATCAAAGTAAACAAGACATCGTATTTCTCAAGACAACACATAAGTCATCGGTTCCATTGTTATTGTTTCCTTCCAATTACCTCATTAAAGATGCGTGTTCCGATCGTCTTTGTAGTATCGATTTTGATACCATATGAAAGGCCGTATTTTTATCATTGACGTCCTGGAATTTGAGCCCTCAAATCCATTGTATCCCCAAGATATAAACAGAAAAACACCGTTTTAACGGTCAACCATTAATATTCGCACAATATTGAATAGGGCTTTGCAATATGCATTATCTTCTACCAACAAAATCCCAAGTTTGTTTCCCACGGTACCTGATTAGAAGTATAATGCAAGTGCAAGGCTTTCATATCAAATAGAGAACAAAATAGAACAGGAATTATTTCATTGTGATTTATCACCTATGTAAACCATATCTTAGCGTGTTACTTCGCTTTAACTTTCCAACCATACAAACATTATTCACTCATTCATCCATCAATTTAACATTCAGTAGAGTCCGTGTTTATACAGTATCTCTAATTGACTCTGTGCTTGAATCGGCGATTCCCCACTGTCAAGAAGTAGTTCAAGCATATATGACAGCCCGCTAGATTGTCATCATTACAAGTTGGATTTCCTGAAGCTGTCATTCGCTTGTTTGGATTATAATGTATTCGCTGATGTAGAACGCTTTAGAATAAGACCGTTACCAGGTCACCTGGCTCACGCTAACTTTGGCTCGAGCCACTGATCACATTGATCACAACACAAATCCTATGGCTTATCATAATTCGGGAAGGGTCCATGAGCCAAGGCTTGAACCAGTAACCAGTGGATACTAACGTGCACTCCATCAGCGAATAGGACCCTCTCATGGAAGGTAAATTTTGTTGAATGGACTTTTGTTTGCACTCCAGATCATCCAGCCATGTGAATAATACAAAATGCACGTGGTTAACCTGGAAATTTCAGATATTTCTACAGGTGAATATTCTTCATGCTTGGTGTGTTCTGGAAGACAAGTCTGGCCAAGTTAACCCATTGACCTCCCGTGAAACGCCTTATAGGGCCTTTTCACGAAAGGTAAATTATATTGAATGGACATGCACCTGCTTCGCCTGTATATTTCTGCAGGTGATACTTTTCTATTCTCTGCAAGCTTACGCTTGGATTATTCTGGAGGACAAAATATATAGCCATGTTGACCAATTGACCTTCCGTACGAAAATTATGTTGAATAGACCTTTTGCCCATTATTGTTCCGTTGTCAGCTTCAGCTCCTTGCAAAGCAAAACTTCTCAAAATGTTGGCTTTTAAAAAACATTCAAAAGGAATTATCACAGGAGTAATTTACATCCACAAAAGGCCTACAACACTTATCGACGATTCATAAGAAAATAATAATAATAATAATAACAATCTTGATATAGCGCCTAATGCAGGGGTCTCTAGGCGCTTTACATAGAACAAAGGAGCAATATGACCACTATTAAAACGGCAGATACAAAAACAATAGATCAAATTTTAATGTGAAAAACAACTAAGATGTACACTAATTGTACATAATTTCAGAATAACTTAAGACAATAATTTAAGTAGAAATTCAAACTTGTATATATATTGTGACCAAGAGGTAGAAGAGAAAGACAAACCAGTTGCCACCCATACTAAAACATATGGGGATACACCTGAATCGTCAGCTGTGAGGATCTGTGTGTATGTACCTCACAGCGACATCTGTTAAGTCTTGATCTTTTCTGGATTCAGATGCCTCTACCCTAACGAATCTGATGAAAACAACTATACTAGGCAACCGGATTGAGGTAGAGAACAAGAAAGATAAAGAAAAAAATCACAATAATATAATTAGTGTCGGCCTGCATCAGGAAACACGATACGTATCAGGAGCCAAACTGCTGTGTAAATAGGAATGTCTTCAGACATGACTTGAAAATAATTATTGAATTTGGGAGTTTATTCCACAAATGTGCTGCTGCGTAAGAGAAAGGTCTATCACCATAGAACTATGTTGATGAGTTGATTTAAATGCCATATTATAAGGAAAACAAAAGATTTTTAGCTTTTTAAGCTCGAATTTCAAATCACATCGGTAAGAGTGTCATGTGAAACGTGAGTGTCTAGTCTCTAGCACTCAATTACGCTTGTTGTGATTTATACCGTAAGGTATGACTTAATGTTATCAAGACTAACACCAATTCCACTATAAATCTGACGCATTTTTTTTTTTTTTTTTTTTTGTATCCATTTTCAGCCCCGAACAAATTGCACACATGAAACTCATTACTACGCAGCGTGAGGCTTCAAAATAGATTAACAGGATGATTTCTTTGGCGCCGTATTCAAATGCTACGCAGGACATGTGTTGAATGATAATGTAGATTACTTAAAAGATTTAATGATAATTATTAACAGGATATATTTATTTTTTTTTAATTTTTAATGCTTTATCTGTTATGCAGGCCTATACATGTATTTTGGAAGTTTTACTACATGGTAACCAAAGCAAGTTGAAAGAATGCTGCAAATCGTTGCTTCAAGTCCATAAATTGATTTCATTAAATATTATTTTGATATCTGGTTCATTTTACAGTCTTACCCAGCGATGTAACCAGACATTTTCATTTGGGGAAGGGCCAGGCGTTGGGAACCATTTAATTTTGGGGCATCACTAAAAATCTTTTTGCAAAGGTGAACACGGTAACCTGTCAATACTATCAATTTTTTACTTTTCCTGATCTCTATCGGGGCCGGGAGGGGCAAAGACTGAGTGGGGATCCCACCCATACCCTCCCCTCCCCTCCCACCCCCTCACCCACAGACTGGTTACATCACTGGTGTTCCCTGACACTTATTCCAAATGTGTAATTAATGGAGGATGTGCTGCAAATACCAAAGCTGAACGTAAAACCAAGACTACACTTTGGGTTATTCTTGCGTGTAACTTGTTCGGTCTTTCACATCGGGTACTTTCACTTCCGCAACTGTAACTTTCGAACGCATCAATCAATTTTAAAGCCGTAATTTTTATATGAGAGCTAACAAAACAGGGAATGTACTACAAGAAGAAAATATATGAATAGCACAGAGGGTTTTCCATGAAAAATCGTTCAATTTGGTTGTACTTTTTTTGACTCACCCTGTAGGCAACCGGATTGAGGTAGAGAACAAGAAAGATAAAGAAAAAAGTCACAATAATATAATTAGTGTCGGCCTGCATCAGGAAACACGATACGTATCAGGAGCCAAACTGCTGTGTAAATAGGAATGTCTTAAGACATGACTTGAAAATAATTATTGAATTTGGGAGTTTATTCCACAAATGTGCTGCTGCGTAAGAGAAAGGTCTATCACCATAGAACTATGTTGATGAGTTGATTTAAATGCCATATTATAAGGAAAACAAAAGATTTTTAGCTTTTTAAGCTCGAATTTCAAATCACATCGGTAAGAGTGTCATGTGAAACGTGAGTGTCTAGTCTCTAGCACTCAATTACGCTTGTTGTGATTTATACCGTAAGGTATGACTTAATGTTATCAAGACTAACACCAATTCCACTATAAATCTGACGCATGCGCGTGTAATTGGATAACATTTTGCTACAGCATATATCATTGTGTACCTGATAAATGCTAAAAATACAACAGCATAACAATAAGCACTAAAATAAATATGCTTTCGTTAGTGAAAACTACAAGTACTTTAATGCTGCATTCATAAACCTAACAATAGAAATGAAGCATAAGTTTGTCTCTTGATCTGTTTGTTTTCTTGACATGTTTGTTTTCGCAATATTTATGATTGAGTGATTTTCACCATGTGGTATTGTATTTGCATCCAATTGAATGGTGTTATTGTATTCCTACTGATCGTAACTTATTCTGATTGTTGGATGTATGCGGAAAAAAGAGAAATGACTTTAAATTGTGACATGTCAATTAGATCAGCACAGGTCATAATGGATCAACGAGTGATCATAGCTTGGGGCGGCACAGTGTACAATGACTAACAAATTACAGCGTACCTCATTACGAATTGTCCTGAGTACCGTGGAGACTTTTAACGACCATAATCATGCACAGTGAAGATGTTCTTATACGCGGATCCTGAGTTTCCATCGCCCATTGCATTGAGGGAATGAATTTCGGTACAAGTAAATTTCCGGTAATCATCCCGGGTCTGTTACATGCACACATCACTCTAGGTACCATGTCTCCCTTCCAACCCGCACTAGACCATCGTGGGAGGGTAGGCCGTAATGCGGGAAACATGTTGAGGCTTGGACCAGCAGTAGACTGACAAAGCTGAGCAATTATTTTTATTATTACATGATTAAAATTTATTGATGAGTAGCACATACATGGACAACAAAACACCATTACCAGCATTTGGTCATTTCAAAATATTTTACTGGAATTTACTTTAAAATATCCAACCACAACATCGCAAACTCTCGAATTTTGGAGATCAGAGTGGATTGCAAACAGGTAATTGCAATACCTGTGTGGATGCATCGTCGCACTTAATATGAAAACCTGTCCTGTTTTGCAAAAAAAAAAACCTTCGGAGCAATTTACAAACAAATTTACAAACAGATTTGGGTATTAGTAACCCCTTTTTATTGATGCAACCACCAAATAATTCGTTAGAAAGACGAGATTCTTTTTTACGTTCTTAAAGACATTCCGGGTCCTTCAAGAGTGTATAATAAAACACACCGACAGGTTGTACACGGCTGTGAGTCGCCTCATACTGATATCGAAACTGGCGCATGCACTGGTAATTGAACGAGCAAATTTATACAGATGTTTTCGCTCTATCACGTACTCTGTCTTATAACCTGGTGTTAGGCCTTAATATACACCATCAAACACCAATATAACTCAATGAGCTGAGGCTGGAAAATGCACTAAGTCCAAAAAGATGCGATGACGTCATCGCACCAACACTCATATGGGCACAAAATCGCTGACCGAGCCAGCGACTCCCTCGTGGCTTGCCATGCCTGGTCATATGGAATGGTGGGCCGGAGGCCCCGGGTTCGAATCCCGCCAGGGACGTCCAAGTTTCTTTAGTTTCTATTCCTTTTTCTATTCCTTTACCCTTTACCCTATCTCTCTGGAGATAGGCTAGAAACCAAAAGGCAGTTAGGGTTAAAGGGAGATAACCCGATTTTATTACATCTTCATTAAATGACCTTGATCACAATTTAATGTGGGGGCTAAAACGTAATTTTCTATGCCCGTAGAATACTGTGTAAAATTGATATTGGTCGACCAAAATGGGGCACTTTTTTTCGCTCATTACAACTTCCAAACCAAACACTTTTTAGCTCAAAGATTCCACATGGCTAATGAGAAAAATGGTAGCTTTATTTTGACACCAAAATGAGCACTTTCGGAAAAAAATCTGCGGTTCTGGAGAATTAGCGAGAGAATTAGCGATCGGGTCACGGACATACTTGTATAAATCTAATTTCGCGATTCGTAAAAACGTATTGGAAATGATAACGATCCCTGTGATTGGTCTATCTTTCTTTCTCCCTTTCTCTCTCTCTCTCTTTCTCTATCTCTCTCTCTCTCTCTTTCTTTCTTTCTAACTTTGTCTCTCTTTCTCTCTTTCTTTCTCTCTCTTGCTCTCTTTCTCCCTCTTTCTCTCTCTCTTTCTCTCTCTTTCGCGCTCTCTCTCTCTCTCTCACTCACACACACACACACACACACACATTCTGATTATTGCACTCGCCTAACATTGCGAAATTGCAAATTACGAATGGCGTATATGCATGGTCATTTTAGCCAAAATCTAAGAAATCCTTCTCCTTCACGCCCGCACTTCTGCACATGTATTGCCTAAGACCAGTGTTTACTAGGATGTACACATATTATTGATCAGTGGTTAGTGGTCAAAAAAGGCTAATAATCAAACCAGCTTTTATCTGTCGTCTGCATAGGCAACGGCTCTTTTTCTGCTCTATGAGCACAATTCGTTTCTAATTAAAATTATTATTAAAGATACATGAGGACATTTCCAGAGAAAGAGGCGCCCTCAATTGTTTTTCGAACGCAGGTAATTTGCATATTTGGAATGCTTACCAATGTATTAGATCACACATGAAGTGAATAAGCCGAATACACCGCCTTTATGTAATAAGGTAATTATTTAGTAATTTCTGTCGTGGACAGAAATTCAAAGCATGGTTTCCTATAGGGACGATTAGAATGGCAGGCAAGTTCAAAACAAGGTTTGGGCTTTTCTTTCACGCTTCTTTGTCCAATAACGTTCTCGGTATCAAGTGCAATTTGAGAGGAATTTATATCCTCAAAGAGATCTCCTCCAGTCACTCTAACTTCCACCAGTGCTAGCATAACAAATTAACAATATTTAGAGTACGCATATATACAGAGTGGAATACAAAATCACTATTGTTTATCTTGTTCGGGTAATTTATCCCAGTAAAACTGGAGCGGCATTTGGTTTTGTTTTAGATATGTTGATACCGTAATAACAACTTTACTTTATACCAATGTGTAGTCAAGAAATTTGAAGAGGAAAACGGATGCAATACTATTTAATAACGATTATACGAACTGTCTATTCTACCGTCGGACTAAATGATTCTATTTCATAAGACATCATTGATTTCATGTGTCGTTCGTCTAAGGGCGTGTAATAGAAAACCAAAATAAATATTGGATTCGATATTGACGGCTCTGCTTCGTGGAATAACACGTGACATGGATGAAATATACGATATTATCAAACCAGTATTTGCTCGGTTAATAGTATGTTGATTTGATGCACTGGAAAAACAACGGAGCAACACTTGTCAATCACTTGAACGTGTTAATGGCTAAGACTCGTAAGGTAAAAGCATAGAGAGTCTTAATTTATTAACACTAAAGTAAGTTCATATTGCGAAGATGTTTATCTTATAATAACACGAGGCAGTGTTAAACAACGCTCTTAAAAGGATTTAGTAATGGAACCATATATCCTCTTAATTGCACATATTAAGGTTGATATGTATTTTGTTTAATAGTAAATGATTGTCAAAAAGTGAGAAAATTGCTCAGAAATCTCCAAAATAAGCCTTTTTATATCATCACCTTTGACACAAATGCTCGACATACTGAAAACGTGACGTAAAGCAATAACAGCACATTTTTTTGAAGAGCGCCCCCAATTTTCAAAATTTGGTATTTTTGAAAAGTTGTGTTGGTAATTGTCTAGTAAACTATACCTGCGAGTGGTAATGTTCAAAATTGTTTTCATAAAAGAAGCGATTTTGTAATCAGAATCGGGATCTCCCATTTTCATTTAGCGGCGGAACTGGAAACGTCAAATTTCTGTCCATCCATTGTAAAAATAGTAACACCTCACGAAAATGACCTCTGACTTGACTTCCCTGAACAAACGGAACAACTTTAATTGACGAGCGTAGACACGTTCATGGCGCTATTTCCCGCCATCTTTAGGGGTATTAGCTATGCCTGGTGACTTTCAGGACCACTAATCTCAATACTCTTTACAATGGAGTGGCTACACAACAGTAACTGTATATTAGATGAGTGAAACAACCGGCGGACATATTGGTATACCCAACACAATAGCATTCCAGAGACACCTGTTTTAACAGAAGGTGTATCTCTGGTGTCCGTTTTAGGGACATGCCATCCTGTGCACGGAACTTCAAATACATTGAATTTACCCTAATTGGCTTGAATCTGTACTCTGTTATGTCGTTTAACCACATTCAATAGGAAAATATTTTGTGTAAATGACCGTCGCGCAACAGAGCCCAAGCATGAGGTTAAGCGTTAAGCAATGGACAATGTTGGTAGCAAAAGTTGTCTTCGCTCTGTTACATCAACGGATGAGTTGCCAGGACTTCACTTGCTTTACAAAAAACAAAGTTTTGGCCATACCATTGGGTGGGTTTTCTTTATTTTTGCTTTATTTTAGTATGCAACACATGCAAACTTGGGATTCCATTGCTAAACTCCTTTAAACCTCGTTTTTTTTTTTTTTTTTTTTTCTTTGTGAGGATTTGTGAGGAAATGCACGATTTCGACATGTTTTCGACGCGACCGACGGTAATGGATTCGACGTCTTATCACCAGGAATCACAAATCACACGTCAAAGCTTCACCCCTTTCAAAAACCTTATAGGTAAAGCTTCACCAAATGAAAATAAAAGAACGCCAGGACTTCACTATAGCAAGAAATATATTGACCTGAAGCTTCGACGTCGAGTCGGCGTCGATATTTGGCGACCCGTGAGGAGGGTGGGTACACGCTTCAAATTGACGCCTGCATTAAGCGTTAAGCAATGGCAATGTTGGTAGCAAAAGTTGTCTTCGCTCTGTTACATCATCGGATGAGTTGCCAGGTTGGTTGTTTTTCAAAACCGGTTTTGGCCATACCATTGGGTGGGTTTTCTTTATTTTTGCTTTATTTTAGTATGCAACACATGCAAACTTGGGATTCCATTGCTAAACTCCTTTAAACCTCGTCCTCTCCTAGCTATTTTCTACTATGTAGTTTCCATGGAGAGTGTAGTTGCCTTCCCCTACCGTCTGAATTTACACTAACTGGCGAATATCGCTGTGTTTGGCATGGAAATGACGTCAGGTTACAAAATAGCAAAATGGTCGAGCATAATAGCAAAAGTAAGTTATGGGTGACAATGTGAAGCTAAATATATTTCTAGTTAAAATATATAAGATGAAGTACACACATTACCAGCTTTTGTCTACAGTATGACAAACAGGCGGTTCTGAGATGACCAGAGAGGGTGGACGTACAATTACACATACTTTGGGGCAATCGTGCAACCGCGGCGAAACCCGGGGAGTAGAATGGTTAGGGGCTGCACCGTGGTGTCACCACACAACTTAGCCGTTAACGCGAGTTTATCATTCATTAAGAGTTGTTCTGTGTATTTTTGCATTGTTGGTAACCGATTCCCAAATAGTGCATTTTTTAATATACACACGGGATGATCAAACGCTAAAGAGTTTGAATGAAATGGAGAACGTTTTCTTGAAATCCAGGCATTAAAACGTCAGTAATATTTCCCAAGCGGAGATATTTGTGCGTAATTGCACATTCACTGTCTGAAATAATCTGTCTGAACTGGCAAACTGCGCAATCTGTTTGAATTGTACAAGTACCTATTTCGCTTTTAGCGTGCAGCAAGTCGTAATAAAAATCCGGATTTTGTTTTCGTACCAATAGGACTTAATTTTGTATCAGCAGGAACTCCTTAAATGAGGTTGCATTATAAACACGGCCGCACTAATAACTATTTTCCCAATTTCAACGTCTGGATCATGTTGTATAAGGTCAGATATGACATTTTAAGTCGTATTGAAAGCAAACCATGAGGCGGATCGAATTAAAATGCATTGGCTACTGTTAAGGGTTAGTGTGTCACACGATGTTTTGTGATATTCCTCATCTTCTTCTCCTTCAAACAATCAAACAGCGGTCTCTTTATTTGCTTCTTCTGGGTTCATCGTATCAAAATGAATATCTCCAGTACGGCAAGAATTTGAAAGGCGGGTACCTTTCTTATGCACACACTTATCGGGTAAAAGAACCTCCCGAAATGCTTGTCTATATCGTCGACACATAACGGTATAAACTACAGGATTAACTGCAGAGTTCAAATAGGACAACAGCTGAGCCAGAAGCAATATGTATTGTCTGACGGTTTCGTTGTGTATGAGGAAGGTGAGCGCATTGCCCTGGGCTCTCGCTGATGCGATCATTGAAAAAACCGAAAGTATTTCAAATGGCGCGAGAAGACAGAAAAACACGAGGCCATTTACGATTAGCATTTTTGCTATTTGATTTCTCATGCCCGTATCGTTGTTTGTTTGCACACCATGTTGGCTCAAGCGTCTAATGCATTTATCTAATCCTCTAATTATTGAAATATACAGTACAATGTTTAATATCAAAGTGACAAAAAAGGGTATTGTTTGCAATCCAGTTGATAAACTGCTTATCCATATTTGATGATTCAGTGGCGAACAAAATCGAATAACTTTCGGCCACGTCTGATATTGATTTTGCTGTGGCCATTCCATACAGTTTACATACTGATCTGCATTTCCGGGAGTAAGAAAAGCTGCTAGAATTCCAGATGATATCCAGGATAGAGCGATAACTTCGCATGATTTAACTTTGATAAGACTATCGCGCTTTTGTGGCCGACATACAGCCATAAATCTATCCATAGAGACCAGAGTCACACTAAGTAGTGAGGAAAAGTATGCCACATCGGATAAGAAATATACCCATATACATCCAAATGAACCTAAGGGTGTGTCATCACCTTGTATTGGGGACATTGCGTATTTCCAGACTTTATGTCCAACGGCTGAACATAGAAATACTACGTCGGCAACAGCAAGACTAACAAGGTACCGATTAGTAATCGTCTGCATATGAGATATGCGCATAACCACATATACGAAAATCAAATTTCCGATTACTCCAAGAATAAGAATAAGAGGTAAAAACACTGTTAACAGTATTACCTGTCCATTAGGGTAGCGAAATACCTCAGATTCATTTACAGTCAATGTGTAATTGGAATCGCACGAGACGCTGTGCGGTAGATGCCAGCTCCAAAATATACGCCATTTCTCGTGTTGGTTGTCTCTCTATAGACTGATACTGATAACTAGCATGGCTATGATGGTAGGATTTTATTCCCGCATCGTTGTGAAAAGAAATACTGCGGCGAAGAACGAATGCGCTGCTAAGTTTCCATTGAGGAGCTGTCATGATTGTAATTATTGTATTATTAGAAAGAAATGTTTTATTCGTGAGATAAATCTCACGAATAATATAAGGTAGATCAAAATAATTAACTTTTCATTACTTTGATCTAAGCAAAAGATCAAAGGACTCAACAAGCTATAACCTTTAACCGGGTTGCAAGACCGTGTTTGTTGAGAGCTTCGACACTGTTGCGCTCGATTCGATGATGGGTGGTTTTCTCTCGTTTATGTTTGGTTGTTTTTGCTTTTTGTTTTGTTTTTTTCTATTGTTTTCGTTTGACGTGTAGTTCTAGACCGCGGCAGATTTCGTAGAGTTACAACGATTGGAATCCGAAACTGCGGATACATTGTTATTGTCCATGAAGTTGAAAATCTTCAAACCACGAGTTTACTGCAACAATTCTCCGATTTATATGTTATACAAGAAACTCCGGTGTCATGGGAAGGGTTTTTCGATGAGATATTATGAAATTAGATCCAGGTCTCTCCTATAATAACCTTTCCAGAGGGATTTTGAAAATATTATATAGGGTCACGCGCATATAGATACGCGTTCATGTATGTAATTAAGGTTCAAATTCCAAACAAACTGTTGTTAAAAGCAGCAAGGTGATTGTGGTTATTCCATTATAATCTAAAAAAAACGATTATTTACAATTATATCACAAAAGTGCCACCAAACTTTACTTTAAATACAAAAGGCAAATAACAAACAAACAAAAAGGCAAAGAAACATCGGAAGCAAAAACACAAAATAGAAAAACAAAGATTGTGAAAAACAGCTTCAAACCTGTACAAACGGCTCAGTTAAGATTCAAGACATGTAAATCACAGGCATCAACGGAACCGAATATCAACACCCAGAAAAAAAATGAGGGTGTGTGTATTTAGCATGAAGTAGCACTGGTTAATAATAACATTTGCATCCCAATTTTCAGAATTTGTGGGATTTATTGGGACAGTGCGTGGGAGTCGCCACGTCTCCCCGCGAGTCGGTTTGCATTCCCAGCATCTACCGGTAACCCATCTATCTCCTGGGTGGAGAGAGGCAAGCGATGTGGTTAAAGTGCCTTGCCCAAGTTCACAGCACTTTGACGAAGCGGGCTCGAACGCACGCCTAATGCTTATGAGGCGAGCGGTGGTTCAACTGCACCACGTCTGCATACCATCACCTTATCTGTGTGAATCTCAAAAAGGTATCAGATTTATATGAAATTTCCGGTAAGTAAGTCATGTAAAGGCTCTTGTAGCAGTAAAGAATAAGAAAAGAAATTTATTCGTGAAAATTTTAGACACTCAAGTTTTTGACAAATGTGAAAATATCTACAACCAGGGACAGTTCATTGCCTCGTTACTACCTTGTTAAATTTTTGATTTAAGGCGACTGAAAATAAAAAAACCTGTTTTACGGGACCGACCGGCCTGATTTTTCAGCTTTGCAGAATTTTTTTTTAGTTTTTCCAAAATCATCAAAATCAGACTGTTTTTAGCCAAAATTGATCGATTTGGCAATTTTTGTTAGAAATGTTTTGTAAAAAAAATTTTCATTTTTTCTATTGATTTTAAGATTTTGGTGCTATTTTAGGCAAAATTTGAAGCTCCAGACAAAGAAAAAAATTTAAAAAGAAAAATTCGCCGACCGACCGACCCTACTTGCAAAGGTCCGCTCCCCCGTAAAAAAGGGTTTTCTTTTCGTCGCCTTAGCGGACCTTGTTGATTTTTTTTTATTTTTTTGGAATAGCGGGCCTTTTCCAAAAACCAATTCATGTAAGATCCGGTTAATTTTTTGGTGTAGTGTGGCATTTAGTTTTTTTTGATATTTTATTTACAGCTCAAAATTACTCACACCACTTGTGAATATACATAACGCAATGAATAACGGCACGAATGATTTGTAACGGTTATTTTATTTACAGATCAAACTACTCAGTACACTTGTGAATAGTAAATAACGCAATGTGATAACACGCACGAATGATTGTACAACAGTGTACAACATATCATGAGCTGAGAAATACCAAGTTTTACTTACAAACCGTAGGTTTTGTGAGATAATAATGTTTTTGTTACATCTAACCTTGCTAGTTTTAAAATGCTTAGATAATGTGCTTTAGGTTTTCATGTAAACGACCTACTCCCGGTAAAAAATTTTGTTTATATTATTTTTTGTGAACGTAAAACGTCCATATCTCAAAAATGACCAAATTCAGTCTGAACCGTTGTAATTATCAGTTAGACAGTGACGTCAACACGAGGAGCTGATACAAACAAAGTGTAGTGTTGTCTTAGGTGATGATACAGAAGGACCAATTTGTCTGTTAGAAACACACATATTTCTTTTCTAACGTTTAAGTGTTGTTTAATTTGCGTTAATAATTGGCCCTTCAGTTCGCTTTCATATGTACAGAAGTGGATATTACAGAAAGAAATAATACCTGCGTGCACATAACAGAGGTAATAATATTTTGTAATAAAAAATAGGTTGCTACAAGTGTTTGGACATTTGTAATTAGTAGTTGATGAGCAAGCCTATTTCATTAACGCATCGGCAGAAGCCACAAGGTTAGGCCCCGGACATTTGTTTCATATATCCGCCATATTGGATTTTTAACTGAAATGCAATAATTTTCTTAGATTCACTGGTTTTTTTTAAATCAAGGGAAAACATTTGTCTTCAATTTTAAGTAATTTGCTATACAATTATCTTTCATATTCCCTAGAGGAAAATCTGGCGAAAATCTGACGATCACCACAAAAAAGGGAGGTAGCGTTATTTTTCTTGTTAGATCTAGGATCAATTTTCCCAAAATCAAGGCATAGGTCCGCTCCGTGATTTTTTTCGAAAGTCATTTAAATGCATTTAAGGGACATTAGGGATATAAGACATGTTGATTGCATGGCTTCGACATATCCTTAAAAAAACCTAAATGCCATTTTCAAAAATCACGGAGCGGACCCCTGCCTTGTGTTTACGGGGAAAATGTTCCTAGATCTAACAATACAAATACCGCTACCTCTCTTTTGCGGTGATCGTCAGGTTACTAGTCATTTTCCTAAGGCAACGTAGGACGTAAGGAATATGGGAGTCTGGCCCAAACGCCAAAGACAGAGAGATGGGCACTCCACCTGTGGGCACACCATTTGCATTTCCCCCATGCCAGACCCCGTTTTACCGATTTAAAAAGCAGAGAGAGGCGCCCTCAATAGTTGTAACTAGGCTGATGAATTGTTATTTTGCGATATTGCGTGTACATAAGACTAGGTTTTCATGCTTTCCTATACAATTGCCATAACAAGCTAAAAACATGAAAAAACTCCAAATTGGAAGGGGTTCGAGTTCTAAGTTTTTTTTTGTTTGTTTGGCTTAGGGAAAATCTGTTGAACTATTACATAATACTATTTCTTGTGCAAAGTTCCTGAATAACAATACAAGTAAGTTCTGGTATACAGTGTACTTTGTTCTGGTAGAATAAGCACAAAGCTATTATGCTTGGAATATATTGTTTATGCTCTTCATATCTATTTTCTGCACCCTCGATGGAGAAATTGTTTAAAATGAAGCCTTCCCCTCCCCCCCCCCCCCTTTTTTTTTTTTTTTTTTTTCCCCCAAAGAACGGGAAAGCCACTTACAGGGTAGATAAATATTATCAATACACATCAGCATAATAAGCCTCTATGCATAAAAGGCCCACCCATTCTAAAATATTTATGAATTTTCAAACATACAAACAAATAACGAAAAGCTCTATTGAAGTAATGGATAACGGCAGCCCTCAAAAATAATATTGGAACAATTGCATGAGTAAAAACGTTTCCCTTCTCTCGATGCAATGTTGATAGGCGGCAGGAAAGGGAAAGAAGAGATAAATTTTAAAGATGATGGTAGCGTTTTTAAGGGTTTTCGAAGGTTCTGGTTTCCCTCATAATCGGCAAAAATTGTATAAAATATGCTTACATATTATCACATGTATCTCAAAGAGTTGAAAATCGACTGGTCTCAAATTCACACCAAGGAATGGCAGCTAACAAATCTTTACAATGCGTAAATATGAAATTTGTTTTCTTATTTTTAAAAGTTTTGGACTTTTCGGGGGTTTTTTTTGCTCCATTTTTGGGATATATTGTGTATACCTAAACGTTCATCAGGGGCGTAGCTACCATAGGGACAGAGTGGACAAAGTCCACGGGCCCCGAGAGGTTAGGGGCCCCCAAGAGATTGGAGAAAAAAGAGAGAGGGGAGGAGAAAGAGAAAAAATAGAGAAAGAGGGAAAGAGGGAAGGAGAGAGAGGGAGAACAAATATTATAAGATTTGCTTTTCAAAACAAGGCCTATTGCTTTGACGCTGCATTTATTAATTCTGGGGCCCTTCTAGCCTGCCTGTACCGATAAGCGAGAGGCCCAATTCTGCATTTAAAAATTACTATGGGCCATTTACCAGGGCCCCTAGATAACAAATTATAATGGCACTGGATTCAGCGACCCTTGTCGTGGGTTCCGTGGTGGTTTGTTATTCTGTACCTAAATTTTGAATCCCTTCTGGGCCCATTTGACCCATTGGAAAATTCTGACCTGCACTAGTTTTTTCTAGAATAATGAGGAAATGGGGGCCCAAAGTTCTAGAGAAAAAACGAGTTTGGAGGGAACAAAGGCCCTTGAGGGGCTAAAGACTACAGCATACTTTTGTTTAGCGTGGGCCCAAGATGACTTCAAATACCAAAATTGGGATTATCTGAGAACGGGACTATCACCGATCGGACCATGTCCCATTGAAGTCCAACACTACTTTCTGCAGAAATGGGGAATTGGGCCCTAAGAGATTAAAGGGCCCTAAGAGATTGGAGGAAGAGAGAGAGAGAGGGAGCGTGTGAGAGTCATCTCTAACACATATTTCATAGAATTTGAAAATTCTCAAGATGTTGGATGGCGGTATTACGTGAGCTCTTGTTCATTAATTTTCATTCAAATGTATTTATTGAGTAACATTTTTCTTTAAATTACCCACGCGTGAATGATGTCTGTTGGTCCAAGGTTCCGCTCGAACAGTTTTAATTTTGAATCTAAAATTTGCATTAGGATTGATAACAAGTCACATTTATTAAGGCAAATCTCGACAAAGAAACGCAAAATATATTATAAAAATAATTAAGGGGTATAACGTCTTTTTTTACATCACTCTTTGTTCTGGGCATAAACATTTTAGCAACATTTTATTGTTAAATTACAGTGATTCCAATTGTTACCTTAATAAAAAAATTGTTATGTTTCAGTCTTTGTGTATTGCGGGGTAGTACGATTTGTCATGCATCTGGCCTATATTTTTATCATTGTGTATTTTACATAGGCCGCTTGCATTATAAGCCATTATAAGCCTATGGTAAAAAAAGAAAACGATAAAATAAAGTGAAAAATGATGAAGGACCATACAAAAGTCGCCACCACTGCGAAGAAGCACGATGAATCAGAATCATGCTAACATAGGGGCCCCGGTTGGTGTTTTGTCCACGGGCCCCGAACATGCTAGCTACGCCACTGACGTTCATAAAAGTATATGGAGTAATATCTGGGTGGCCCATATTGCAAATGTTGATGTTATGATTACCTTGGACGCAAGAGTGAGTCAAAGAACAAATCTAAAATCTATTTTCATCGCATGCGAAATTTCAATTATACAACAAATGCATAAAAAGCCATTTTTCACCACCAAAAGTTTTCTTCTCCGCTAGAAGTCTTTAATTACACCAAGCCTCAAGCCTAGTAAGCGAGAGGACCGGGTTCGAGACCATGTATTTTTCGTCTTTATTTAATTCAATGCTCGCCAGTTTCTCCGAGCCTCTATATAATATTTGTCTTATCACTTCCTCGGCTTGTATCATTTATATAAAATATTTATATAAAATATGTTAAGTGTTTTTAACTTATGGAATAATTGTTTAGTATGAATTAAATAGGAGAACCATACGGGTTGCTCATTTTGGAAGTTTAAATAATCCAAGGTTCCATGGAGAGTGAGACAGATTCAGTGTATTATTCAATGTTTCCCAGGAAATATTACTGTATGAAATATAGGGAAGAATAAGAGTGTTGCATAATGTGAACAGGACATTGGCTGGTAGTGTGTATTTTTAAAAGTCTTTTAAGAACACCTATACTTCTAGACACTTGGTTTGTAATCTTAGAACTAAAAAAGTGGTGTTATTTACGGGATTTATTTTGGAGTTATCAATTTGTATGTCGAGTTTAGGGAGTTTGTTAGACTTTTTGGTGAAGTGAATGTAATTATTTTTTAACATTACGTGAGAGCTAACTATTTCAGCGTTGAGAGTGTTTATGAGGGTATCTAGGTTGGGATGGAAGAGAAATATATTAGTGTCATCTGCAAAAAGAATAAGACAAAGAACCCCAGAGGAGTAGGGGATGTCGTTCACAAAGAGAAGGAAAGGAAAACAGGAAAACGACCAGAAGGATGAGTACCAAAACAGATAAATTGTTGCCGATCGAAAAGGTAGTCTGCAAGAAGCGCCAAGGGAGCTCCACGTATACCATAATGAGAATAGAATGGTCTATGGTGTCGAACGCCTTAGACGCCTTAGATAGGGCAAGAAAGATACCAATGATTTCATGATCAATTGAGAGAGCCGAAGAAATTTTATCATAAATGTCTAGAAGGACCAGATCAGTGGAATGCTTGTTTCCTGAGCCCATATTGTTTAGGGTGAAGGATATTGTGGGAAGAGCGAAAATTGTCAAGCTCAACAAAACTCCATCAGAACTTTGCCGAAAAGAAAACACTCTCATACTCTGCTCCCTGCTTCTGGAATGGTCTGCCTGCCAGCATCAGAGAGGCTCCTAATGCATCAAATCATTAAGAATCACTTGGAAAACACTTTGTATCCACTTAAATGGTCTAGTTATTTTTCCTTTTGTTTGCTTTCATTTTTTGTCATGTTTGGTTTCTACAACGCTGCGCTCTTTGTGTAGCAGCGCTATATAAATACTTTGTATGTATGTATGTATAGCTAATTGTGGGGTTTAGAATCAGCTTTCAAGATTTTTAGAGAAACATGGTAAATGAATAATTGGAAAAGTGTGCGGTTATTCCTTCTTGAAAGCTGCAATGACTTTAGCAACTTTTAGAGCAGCAGGGAAAACACCAGTAGAAAGGGGAAGATAAAAGATGTGGGCAAGTGGGTGACAGATGAAGGGGAAACTTGTTTGATTACAGAGGGAATAATATCATCAAAACCTTTACCATTTCGCAATTTGAAGATAATATCAAGAATTTCTTGGGTGTTGTTGGTTTGAAAAAATACTGATTTTTTCAAAGGGTGTCTTCAGGAAATCTTGGAAGCTGGATGGAAAATCGATCTGACTGGCTAATTTGGGGCCAATTTCAGCAAAGAATTCCTCAGCATGTCTTTGGGAACAGAAAACTTCTATGAAGTATGTAGGATTAGTTGCTTTATTTGTTTTGCCAATAATATATTGATTTTATAACAGTTAAAGTTATTTGTGCAATAAGTTGTGCGCGATATTTTCATTGAATTCATTAAATGAGTTAATTTATTTCTGTGATTGATGCATTTATTTGTATTTTCAACATTTGAGTGTTTAAGATAAGTTTCATATAATTTATTTCTAATGTTTATTGATTTTATTATGACTGTAGTGATGCAAGGTTTAGCTTCTTTGCGTTTGTTTATTTTCTTTTTAATGTTGGGTAAGTGTTTATCATATATCATATAAAATTGAGAATTTAGAAATGAACAGATTATAAGAATCATTATCAGAATTCACAGTTCCTGACATCATTACAGTTCAGTTGTTTTAATTCATTCCTAAGTGAGGCAATATTAACTTTATCTATTTTCCGAATCATGTAATAGTTTTTAGATTTAGAATTATACGATTAGCGTTAATTGTACTTTTACTATTTATTATCTGGCAAATATATAGAACGCCTGGTTATTTTGTAATCAAGAATATTTGTAAATATATTATCAATCAGAGTCGAAGATTTAGTGATTTCTACTGTCAATTTAAGCAAAACACAGATCCCAAGTTCACACCCGCTGTCTGATAAATGGGTTAATAACCCTATGTTCCTTACTCATCTCTCATGTTTTCTTAATCTCTGAAATAACATTAGTGTTATTCCTTTGTGTGACAAGCGTTTTGTTGACACTGGATAAAAACATGATCGGGAATTGGTCAATTGGTGACAGGGAATACGATGGCACATACATAACGGTTGGACACAAGTGGGCAAATTTCCAATTACAAGTACATCATTATTTTCACGATCATTACTTGACCCTTGTTCGCCCAATTCTTTTGCATGACAGAGAGACCCTTCAAGGTAAGAAACCATATTTAAAGTACATATAAAAGTAGCCCAAATCGTTGCCAGTCTAGCCAACTGAATAATATGTTTCTATATCGATAACACTAACATTCTCACATATCCGTTCTTCTGCACATTCTTTTACCCGACGCAACGTCAAAAATGTGTCTTTGTAAGATTTGATGTCGGAAATTTCAAGATCTTTTTATCTTTAATACAAATCCAATCCAACATCATCTCTTTATAGTTAGAGATGTTAAGCATAAGAGTCGTTCATTTTTTGAAGAAAGCATGAAACTTGGCACATGACTTCTATAGCATCAGAGGTTCCGAAAAAATAGACCCAAAAATATTCCGCCATATTGAATTCCAAAATGGCCGCCAAAATCACAATTTTTTGACATATCTTTAATTCTACAGCAACTAAAACCAAATTTGAGGTGTCTAAACGTATGTTTTTGATACCAATGAACCTGTTGGTGATCTCAGAATTTTATTTGGAGGCTGCCATATTGAATTTCAAGATGGCCGCATGAAATGTTAAAAATGGCTGTCAAATTTGCCATTTTTAGCCATATTTCCAGTTCTGTAGCAGTTCTGATTAAAGTTCAGGTGTCTATATCTATGTTTTTGATACCAAGGAACTTTCAGTGATCATAAGTTGTTCTTCAGGTGGCTACCATATTGGATTTCAAGATGGCGGCAAGATTTTTAATTCAAAAATATTGATTAAAATACAGATTTCTAGCAGGGCCCGAATAGAAACCTCTATACCACATATAGAGGTGCTATTCCACTGACGACCCTTTATCGTCGTTGACGCCTGGCACTTTGTGCCCTTCCGGGAGAGGGTGTCCACTAATAAGATGTTCTCCACCCCCATTGCAAGGGACGCTATCAGAGCATGTTTTCAAAAGCGTTGCCTTACCACTCTAAGAGTCTCCTTGCAGAGACTCCAAGAATAAGAATAAGAGGTAAAAACACTGTTAACAGTATTACCTGTCCGGTAGGGTAGCGAAATATATCTCAGATTCATTTACAGTCAATGTGTAATTGGAATCAGTGAAGCCTCTGTGCGAGTAGCTGCCAGCTCCAAATATACCGCCATTTCGCGTATTGGTTGTCTCTCTATAGACTTCGTAACATACTGATAACTAGCATGGATATGATGGAAGGATTCTGTTCCTGCAGTGTTGTGAAAGTACTGAGCGAACAACCCATGCGCTGCTAATTTCCATCGAGAAGCTGTCATGCTTGTAATTATTGTATTATTAGAAGAATTTTTTTTTTTTTCAGTGGATATCATATCTCACGAATAATATAAGGTAGATCAAAATAATTAACCTTTCATACTTTGATCTAAGCAATAGATCAACGGACTCGCCAGCTTTTAACCTTTCAGTTGACAAAGAACAGCTGTTTGTATGCGATCTTTGACACTGTGGCCCGCTCGATTGATGGTTGTTTTCCTCTCGTTAGTTTTGGTTGTTTTTGTTTGTTGTTTTGTTTTTTCTATAGTTTTTCGTATGACCGGTGTAGTGAGAGACCAGCGGGCAGATTTCGTAGCGTTTACAAAGATGGGTGACTGCACCCATGAGCGAGTACATATATTCAATTTTTTTTTGTTTCAAATTGCCAAAAATCAGTTCTACGTGTGTTCTCAATCTAGTATGTGCACATTTTCTTGAAAATGAATTAAATGTCACCCCCCCCCCCCCCCGAAAAGTAGTGATCAAACGGATGTACACGATGGTCATTGACTCAGGCAAATAATGGCGCAATTTATAAGTAAATCAGCCCTGTATGCTGTATGCCCATAGGACAAGGACTTCAGATTATTTTTTTTAATACTGAAACTGTGATCCATGGTTATTGTCCAAATTGAAGTTCAAAAATCTTTCAAAAACACTAGTTTAACTGCCAAATAAATTCTCCGATTTATATTTTATACACTGTAACCCCCGTGTCATGGGAAACGGGTTTTTCGAGATAGATATTGAAATTAGATCAGTGGTTCTCCTATATACCTTTAACCAGCTGGATTTCTGAAAATTAATATAGGGTCACGCGCAATAGATAACGCGTTATGTATGTAATTAAGGTAAATTCAAAACACAAAATGTTGCTTTAAGCAGCAACGTGTGAATTTATGAAAACCTACTTTATTCCATTATAATCTTAAATAAACGATTTAAGTTTATATCACAAAAGTGCCACCAAAATTTTAAATACAAAGCAAACAACCAAACAAACGGCTAAGTAGATTCAAAAGACATGTAAATCCACATGAGGGTGTAGTGCTTTTAAAATCCACGGTACCGAAATCTCAACACCCAGAAAAAAAGAGGCTGTGTGTGTATTTAGCATGAAGTAGCCCAGATGGGGGCGCGTCAAGATAGCGTCGTTTTTGCCGTTCCCGTAGGTTTAGCACGTAATCACGAAAACTTAACAAATATTCTTAAGCGAAAATATGTTTAATATCAATATTGTTCAACTCAAAATCCGGTGGAGTTGAAGAATAATCAAACCAGTGTAAGTATTTTTTTTTTGTATGAATAACGGGACAAAACGGGATCCATTGAACGAGGCTTGTTGCCCTCATGTTCAATAGCAGGGTCACCGCTATTATACGCTGCCGACCAGGTTACCAGGCCCGGCTACCAGGTAGCCTACACCAACCTTGGCAATGATTCGTTGACCTGCATGTAGCATCATCGCATGTCGGTTCTTTAAAAACGATTTGATGATAGTTTTGAGCACTTTATTATGCACAACCGAACTAAGCAAGGCAATTTAGATCGGTTCGCGGCACTACGGGAATTCCCACTCGCCATTCACTGATCTATTTATAAACGGCACAGTGACTCAAATTCCGGTCACTGTGCAGGCTAGTCCAATGAACCTCGTCGGCAGTTTGCAATGATATGAAATGAAGCTTGCCGCCACCGCCTGGAATAAAGCGTGTAAAAAAAATGGGCGTTTTTAATTTAAATAAATTTTTACAATTTTTGAATTTCTTTCTATTAGGATATTGCTGTGGGAGTTAGCCATCCTCCCGGCACAGCCCGATTCCAGTCTGCTTGTGCATTCCCAGCATATGACGTACCCATGTTATACTCCTGGGTGGAGACAAGGCAAGCGAGGAGAAGTGCCTTGCCCAAGTTCACAGCACATTGAGACAGCGGGGCTCGAACGCAAAGCCTAGAATGCTTATGAGGCGAGCGCTGATCCAACTGCACCACCCAATATGCACATCACCTTATCTGTGTGAATTCAAAAGGTTATCTGATTTATACCAAGGTCATGTAAATAATCCTTCTGGCAGAAAGAAAATTAAGAAAAGAAATTATTTCGTTGAACTTTCAAACACTCAAGTTTGACAAATGGTAAAAGCTAAAACGCAGGGGCAGTATTGCCGTTACTGACCGTTTTTAAATTCTCTGATTATCTGACCGTGGGTAACTTTGGAATGTTTTTGGAATAGCGGGGCCTTTCCAAAACACCTAATCCATGTAATATCCTGTTCATTTTTTTTTTTTGTTTGTTTTAGTGTGGGCTAGTTTTTAGTATTTTTATTTACAGCTCAAAGACTCACACACTTGTGAATATTACAAAGCAATGATTACACGCCGAATGATTGTTAACGGTGTTCATATATGTGAGCTGAGAATTACCCAGTTCTAACTGACGATCGATTTAGTTTTTGTGAGATTATTAATGTTGCTAAGTTTTAAAATGCTATATAATTTGTTTAGGTTTTCAAATGTAAACGACCCACCTCCGGTAAAAAATTTGTTTTATATTTATTTTTTGTGAACTTAAACCGTCCATATCTCAAAATCCCAGATTTCAGTTAAAACTTGTAATTCTCAGCTTCTCGATATGACAGTCAACACGAGAGCCTGTACAAAACAAAGTATAGTTTTTATTAAGTGATAACAGAAGGACCACATTTTTTGTTAGAAACACACACTATTGTCTTTCTAACGTTTAGTGTGTTTATTTGCGTTAATATTGGCCCTTCAGTTCGCTTTCCATTTGCACAGAAGTGGATATTAAGAAAAGAAATTAATAACCTGTGTGCACATAACAGACGTTAATAATATTTTGTAATGAGAAAATCGTTTGCTACAAGTGTTGAACATTTGTAATTGTATTACCTTAACGCATTCGGCAGAGCTCGCAAGGTTAGGCCCCGGACATTTGTTTCAATATCCGCCGTATTGGATTTTTAACTGAAATGCATCATTTTCTTAGGTCTAGGTTCAATGCTTTTTTAATTCAAAGGAAAAACTTTTGTCTTCAATTTTTAAAAGTAATTGCCTAACAATGATATTTCATAGTCCTAACGTCCCTAGACGAAAAATATGTGCGAACATCTGACGATCACCACAAAAAAGGAGGTGGCGTTATTTTTTTCTTGTTAGATCTAGGATCAATTTCCCCCCCAAATCAAGGTATAGAGGTCTGCTCCGTTGGTGTTTTTTTTTTTTTTCGAAGGCATTTAAACGCATTTAAGGGACATAGGGATAATAAGACATTTGATTGCATGGCTTCGTCGGACAGTTTATCCTTAAAAAAACCTAAATGCCATTTTTTCCCAGTTTTCTAAAATACGGGAGCGGACCCCGGCCTGTTTTACGGGAATGCATGCTCCTAGATCTAACAACAGAAATACCGCTACCCCCACCTCCGTTTTTTTTTTTGCGTAGGGGAGTGATCGTCACGTTCCCTACTTAGCCATGTATCTCCTTCCGTCTTTCAGTAACGTACGGACGTAAGGAATATGGGAGTCTGGCCCCAATCGCGCAAAGACTAGTCAGTTATTGCGTCACTGCCTTTCCTGCCGGTTCGGGCCTGTCAACATTTTCTTTGCATTCCAGACCCCGTTTTAACCGATTTCAAAAGGCGAGAGAGGCGCCCTCAATAGTTCTAACTGCTGATGACATTGTTTATTTTGCGATATTGCGTGTACTCGTTTTCATAAGGTTTCATTCTTTCCTCCTCTACAATTGGCCATATAGTGGGGGAACTGTAATGAACAGATCTTATGTGATTGTGCATCCGGATAAAATTTTGG
>JAMKCH010014306.1:0-45922 GCA_023653785.1 Ophioderma brevispina
ATCAAATCATAGCGAGTTTTCCCGCGAATGTCGAGTTTCACGCGCTGTGTATCGAGTTTTCCTCGCCATATGTCGAGTGTGCAGCGTTATATGTCGAGTTTACAGCGCTATATGTCCAGTTTGCCCTCTATACATCGAGTTTTGCTCTCTATATGATGAGTTTGACATAAATCATGTCCAGTTTCAAAATCTCGACATGATTTTTTCTCAACATAAGGAAAACTCGACATGATTTTTTGGTGTATGAGTAAAAAAAAATCATGTCGAGTTTGCTCATGTTGAGAAAAAAATCATGCCGAGTTTGCTCATGTTGAGAAAAAAATCATGTCGAGTTTGCTCATGTTGAGAAAAAAATCATGTCGAGTTTGCTCATGTTGAGAAAAAAATCATGTCCAGTTTGCACATGTTGAAAAAAATCATGTCCAGTTTTTTAAAACTCGGCATAATTTATTCTGGACATAATTTATTCTGGACATGATTTATGAAACTCGGCACATAGAGTTCAAACTGGATAGGCAGCGCTGTAAACTCGACATATAGCGGGGTAAACTCGATATACAGCGCATGAAACTCGTCATGATTTGATACGTGGAGCGTGCCACGCTTTATTCCGTTATCGTCTATGGAGCCCCGGACTGTGGCTCTCGCCGGACTTTATCTGCTTTCACATCGGGATTTTGAATGTAGTCAATCATTGTCCTGATCAACATTTGTGTTATAGATGATGTGACATCAATGTTTACAAATGCAACTTAGCACCTGGTCTACTGACGTGTCGAGTTGCGAAGGACATCACGTACAGCTACAGCACTATTCAATGGATGCGAGATGAATCTTGAAAAGAAAAGCTAAAAATGTTTAATTATCGCTGGTTGAAAAATTACCTAATACCACCTTAGCGGAGAGCGTAAACGCATAATGTAGGACTACATCGTAATTTCACATAAAACGGAATAAATCCTAACCCTAAATTTTGATGGCCTTCTCTAAATAAATTTAGAAAAAATAACTTTCAACATGTTAAAAATAAATTTTTTAGCTTTTCTTTTTAAGATTAATATTATTGCTATTCAATGGGCTATTTATACTGATTGAGCGAGCGCGAATTTTAAAAGCACAAACCCTACAGGTGGTCACGTATACCGTCGGACAGCTCTTTGTTTCTTGTCCAGCGGTGATGTCACATGGCACATCATCTATAATATGTATATATAAAATATGTCGCTTCAAACTTTCAAAGAAACACAAATACAATACATTATTTCTATTATTCCCTTTTAAGAGAAGATGACCAACTCACACGTCATTTTGTATGGTACCAGACGATGGAATCATTTGCAAACTTTGAGGGTAAAGGTCAAAATTTTCAATAGATTTGTAGTAAAAGCCTCCATATGTTTTGAAATTTAAAAAAAGCCTGTTTGGGTAATTTCGTGAATACAAACTTTCTTTCACGATTTTTCCCGGCAAACCTCTACCTCTCTAATATTATTCGAACAAAAACCGAGGGTCTAAGCTATTGAATGACAGTAGAAAATTCTGACTGGGTGAGGTTCAATACTCCGCAACTAACTTCAGGTATTCAGGTATCCATGGTCCAAACTTATTGCCTAACGTAAAATAGTATGGACCCATTTGCCTGCGGAAAATATAGATACGGGGTAGAATAAGGAATCCTGGCCGGGTGCCACCAGTGCGCATCCTTGACATTTGAGAATCCAAGCCAGACTGGCTCGCCATAAATTATATTATCTACTATTCAACCCCATAATCAACTATGGAGTTTACAGATATAAACTATAGACCCAATGAACAAATGCAATGGGCATTGTAACATTGAGTCATCACTCCAAATTCAAATGGGAAGCCAAATCTAATATTTTAAAAATATTCTATGACAGCAATACCCTTCGATAAAAAATAAACATGAAGACTTATATTATGTTTTAACACAATAACTATTTCTGAATTACTTTTTAAAGTTGTAACATAACGTCAATAAATATGGCAGGCCAAAAACTGAATATCTTCAAATATACTTGACACAATTTCTATACTCGGTTCGCCTGATATAGGAGCTGGGGAAAAGTTTTGGATCATATACATTCGTGAAATAGGGAAGAGCAGTTTAATCTATCCAAGAACTCGCTTCGCTGCCACAATAGAAATTGACTTGAAAGGAAAGGCCAACTACAAAATTTAATTTGTTTACTGTAACGTTTCCTGAAATGTACATTTTATACGAATCGATTTATAAATCATTCACATGATCGCTTCACTGTAAAAAATGTGTAGGAACTAACGCTTTTCTAAGAATTTTGATTGCAAGTGTTTTAGAATATGGCAATTAGAATTAAAATTATTATCTCATAATAAACAAGAAGGCATGAAAAAACAAATTCCTGCTTAGCACTCTAATCTACACGGATGTATTTTATCGGTTTTAATACGGTATGGTCCTTCTAACTTCTTTTCCTAAATGTACACTGCCAAAGTAATCCTCCCCGAATTTTTTGACTAAGAAGTTTAATTTAACAACGTTAATAAAATTGTGTTTTCGTTTTTATGTGTTGAGGCCAATGTTTCATTTTCCGAATATTTAATCCAACCGCTTCAACTATAGACTTTATACGGTCGGACCATCCATGATTGGTATTGATCTATTGTAATGGTCGTATTAGTTGGGTAACGTATGAATAATGATGAGCCCTGTATCACCTGTGTGAGCTTGTATGGACAAGCGCACAAACCATTGTTACCATAATCAGGACTCAATAGCGCACCTGCGCCATACTGAAGCATTTTACATTTTAATGTACGTTACTTTTACCCACCAGTGACCTCGATGTTTTGACCACTGCATGTATTATTAACAGTAGAGCACACGGTATTAAAGAACGCACAGACTAGGGGTGCTGCAAAGTTTAATTGCTGTGCGCCCCTCACAAACAGTTCTCACCCGTAAAAAAGTACAAGTTGTCCCTATATCAGCGCGAATGAAACAATAAGAAATGTACAGTATGATTACCAAGTGATACCAGGTAATCCGGATAAATAAAAATGGGTCAAATTATAAATTGAGTGCAATATATGTGAAAAAATGCAATTCCTATGGTATTTTTGACAACTTTGCACCATATTAGTTTTATTTCGATTTTGGCGCATTTAAAACAAATTGAAATGTATGTTGTACATTGGTTAGGATCAAAGGTACATTTCTAGTATTTTTGGAAGATGTTCACGTTTTGGCTGCCATATTGATTGACGTCATGTTACAATTTTAAAAGTATCAGAAATACATTTAATTGTGTCTAGCAACATAACCTAAGTACTTCTCGTCTATTTTTATCGCAGGTATTTGCTGTTATATGGCATATTTTAAAATTATTGGATTTGGCTTCCATTTTAAATTGGACATATGACTAATGACTTAATGTTACAAGTGCCATACACTTGTTCATTGGATCCTATAGTATATCTAGTAACTCCATAGTTTGATAATATAGGGTTGAATAGATAATTATCATTTATGGCGACGCCATCTTGGATTTCTCAAAATGCTCAAGGATGCCCAGGTGGCACCCGGCAGATTCTTATTCTACACACCCTAATCTATCATTTTCAGCAAAAAAAATTGTGTCCATACTCAACTTGACGGTCACATGAAGGTTCTACCTGACTAAGGGGAATTACGTCAAGGATTTTTTCCGAGTTATATAGTCAAGCCAAAAGGCATTTATTACATTTTCAGAGAATATCCCTTTAACAGTATTTGTGGGCTCAATCTGTAAACACGGCAAATGCAGTTTCTACTAAGGGATCTCATGAATGAATCTGGTATTTATAGCCTAAGATTTGCAGCTAAAAGAATAAATGTTATGAATTTTCACAGAATGCCACTTTAATCGGCCTAGATGACCACGGACCAGAAACTGAACACTCCACATGAGGATTGGGTCAGTGGTTCTCTGACCAAGTTTATGGGGGATATATATCCCCCCCCAATATTTTGATGAGGGGGTGGTCAATACGATCACCCCCCCCCCATGTTGATGCCCGTTCATGTGTTTTTACCAAAAAATAACCTCATAATTTACCATAATAGTTTAAAGAGACATGAGGAGATTTCCAGAAAGAAGCGCCCTCAATTTTTTTCGAACCCGGGTTTTTTACATATTTGGAATGCTTTCCAATGTATTAGATCACACCTGAAGTAAATAGGCAGAATACGCCGTCTTTATGTAATAATATGATGATTAAGTACTTTCTGTCGTGCACGACAGAAAGTCAAAGCACGGTGTTCTATGGGGACAATTACGATAGTCAGGCAAGTTCAAAACAAGGTTTGCTGTTTTCTTTTGTTCTTGTTTGTCCAATAAACCTTCGGAACGTTCTTGGTAGGTGGTCTACAATCGATCCTGTGCAATTTGAGAGAAATTTGTATCCTAAAAAAATCTCCTCCTGTCACTTTAAAAATGGTAAATTTCGGCGCGCTTCGCACGCATTTTGTTCTAATTACAATTACATTTAACGATTTTAGCCTCTAAATGGCAATTTTTTTAGCGCGCTTCGCGCGCACATGTGCTAGTAATGGAACTTTTCAGCAAACCCTGTTACATTCATAATTTTTCATCAACCCCATCCCCCCAATGTCAAAAAGAAATTTACGCCACTGGACATCAGCCCAAGCATTTAGCATATTAGATGAGTATAATTATATTACCAATGAAACACATTTAAACTGACGCACTTAATGATCTATGTAACTGTGGCAGAATTTAAGTGGATAATTCACAAGTACACTCTAGAAAACACAGAGTTCCCATTTGTCACCAAGCCCTAACATTTCAGTCTGCCAGGCATAGTTGAATTCAGGGATTAATTTATATCAATCAGTTCTCAAGTAATTTAGATAAGACTTAGAGTCCTTTTGAAATGTTACATCTGTTAAAATCAGACTATCATTTTGTAAAGGGAATAAAAGACCCCGGTGGAAATAAGCAAAAAAAAATGGTGCGACGAATGTGACAAGCAGTATGTTTTGATTTCAGGCCAAATGGGCCAAAGGCCATGTTTTCATTTGCCAGGTTTTGTACAGACCCTTGTATTTCCCCTTAGCCTAAGTTCAATCGTGGAATAACAACAATATCAGCTATCAGCGTGTAAGGGTATCGTCAAATCTTTTAGTTAGCGCTACCGTATAATCGTTCCACATATTATGTCAGCTACATACCTTTGCTCCTTTCCGAAGAAGAACTTCCGTCAATTTCTTGCCAATGCCATAAGCTCCTCCGGTGATCAGGGCAACTTTTCCTGAGATTTCCATTGCAAAATATCGGCAGTACTTAGGTCACCTCTCTGATGAAATCTTTCGAAAAATAAAAATTGCTGGTGTGGTATTGAATAAAGGTCTCTTATGTGCTCATATGTGGTTGATATGTTTCGTAATTTGGGATGGAAGACCCTTGATGTAAGATCTAATGTTGATACCGCACATATGATTTATAAGCGCTTAAAAAGGTGATGGCTCCTTGCTATTTAACTGAATTTTTTTCTACTCTAAGGGAGCGGTCATTATTTATGCGGGAGGGGGGGAGGTGGAAGATTTCAACTTTTTTCGGCAAAAATTTTCGCGTTCCCCCCTCGCTTTCGTTCAAAAATTTCACACTCCCCCTTGATCATGCTGATTTCCCCATTTAAAAGTTCCCCTCTCCATAGGCGTAAATCCCGGGGGGATGGGGGGATATATCCCCCCCAATATTTTGATGAGGGGGGATGGTCAATACGATCATCCTCCCCAATGTTGATGCCCGTTCATGTGTTTTTGGCCAAAAATAAGCTCATATTTTACCATAATAGTTTAAAAATGGCAAATTTTAGCGCGCTTCGCGCGCATTTTGTTCTAATTACAATTACATTTATTGATTTTAGCTTCTAAATGGTAAATTTTTTAGCGCGCTTCGCGCGCACATGTGCTAGTAATGGATCTTTTCAGCAAACTCCGGTTCATTCATAAATTTTCATCATCCCCCATCCCCCCCAATGTCAATTTTTTTTTTTTTTTTTTTTCCCCCTCGCTTTCGTTCAAAAATTTCACACTCCCCCCTTGATCATGCTGATTTCCCCATTTAAAAGTTCCCCTCTCCCTCGTAGTTGAAAAATTTCACGTCCCCCCCTCTCTTACAAAATTGTTTCGGGTTCCCCTCAAATCCTCCACCCCCCCACGTAAATAATGACTCCTCCCTAAATGAGCACCACTGCTATGCTACTCGATCCAGTCGGATCCAGTATAGGTAGGTGGTTGTCTTAAACAATATAATGCCAGTCACAAGCTGGGCAAAGAACTTTTCACTATCGCGGGGTTTCTGTTTGGAATCAACTTCCTGTTAATTTAAGGTCACTGACCTACACTGATTCATGTCTTTGAACACTGCTGTTTTCTTCCTTTTCTATCAATTTTTCAGTTGCAAAAATAACTTAAGAGTATTTTACAGACATATCCTTCACTTTTAATCCATTCCAGCAAATTTTGCAGGAATTTTGCAGGAATAGCTTAAAAGTGAAGGATAAGTCTGTAGAATTATCATAAGTTACATTTTCCAACGAAAGAATTGACAAAAATGAAAAAAACGGTAGTGTTCCAAGATACGATTCTCCATTCAATTACGTGTTGCAGTAAGTGTCCGTACGGACAGTAATGCCTACAATTTCTGATTTTGGTCCTTATTAGGTTGCTTCCGGTCTTAGCATTTGCAGGGTATGTTAGTATACCTGTACTTGTTTCATAAATGCAAAAACCTGATTTTTGATTATTTTTTTGGAATTTCTGATTTAGGAAATCACTGATAGTGCCTTTAAACAGCCAAACTGCTAAATATTTACACGTGTTGTAAGAGTTTTGACCTTTTTTTAAAAGCTGTAATATTTTGCTTTTGTGAAGACATCTTAACCTAATATAAATAAAATGTTGCTAAGAAAATATTATCAAGTTAAAAACTTTGTCTGTATTTGAACCAAATATAACAATTTGATCAGTTTTTGCGATATGAGCATAGGTTGGTATTTTACTACTTATCCATTCTTTAAGTGTTGTCCAAAACATACGTGAAGTATTACACAAATGGATGTAATATAACATTCACTTTCCTGTGCAGAGGTCAATTTGTTCATTTAATTAAAGGGGCATTTCGTGATCCACAGCCTCGTCGTCGCCTTACCTAAAAAAAAGTTGAGATCCTTATTTCATCTGAACCGTTAGCCTTAGTAATCCACGTGTACCTAATCATACGTGCAAATTAGGTCGTATCTGTAAGAAATTCACAATTTTCTGTTCCTAAACGGGCAGAAATTACAGCACAGTGGCCTATGGGACAGTGGGAAAAATCAATTTCTCATAACACAAAACCGCAAGATCGGGATCAACTTAAATTTCGTGAATAAGCATTTTCTCAAGGATATCTAGTGAACAAAGAATACAACAGAAGTTGCTGGAATCACGCGAAATGCACCTTTAACTAATAGTGCATTTGTTGCAATTATTCTGGGAATTATTCTGAACTACCTTTATAAATAGTTTTTTATGTCTGTTGTAAATGTGAAATTCCGTTTGCCTATGTCTTTCCAATCTTCAACAGTAAGAATCATATTGAGATCAATTCTCCATTTTGTTCTGCTTACCGTAGCTACCTTATTGAGAGATATGAACATGTCGTAGGATGCATTATACCTTTTCTTTATGTTTGATAATATTTCAACATTGTTAGTAGTATTGGGTATCGGTTTTGTCTTATTTTATGCCGGCCAAGATTTTCTCACAGCTTTCCATGTAATTCAAACAATTGGTTTATACAGGATTCGAACTTAAAAACTGCCATGTATTAACTCTCCATTCACCTACCCTCGTTTCTTGACTCATTAAAGGTTTCTGGTTTAAGAGATTGGCGAGGGAAGACATTGCAACAAATGAAAAAGAGACCTTTGTTTCAGCTAGCAAAAACTAATTGGAGGTTTACATATTTTAAAAAAAAAAAAAAAAAATTCAAGATTCAGATTCAATTTATTCAGATAACATATAGTAAGGACAGAAATGTAAAAACAGTATGTAATATAATATACATTAAAAAGTAACAATTGTAAACTGTTATAAGATGAAACAGGTGAGGGAGAGGAGAGGCGAGGAACAGGAAGGGCAACCCGAGAGGGCTGATAGGGAGGGCGGGCCCGGAGAAGAAAGACACAAGGAAACAGAGACGGAAGAGTACAAATAATGATACAAGTAAGGGATGATATAGAATATTACATAGGTAAATATACATAACAAAAAAACAAAAACAAACAGACAAAAACAAACAATATATCTAAGCTAAACAAGCACTAAACGGGAATACAGGATACGGGAATTTGGACAAGAAGGACAGACTTTTCAACATGTCTTGCTGAGGTAAGTAATACTATTGCATAATGATGAAGCAGAGGTAGAGGTGAAGAAAAAGTAAGGAATAGAGATAGAAATGGGATGAAGAATAAAGTGAGGAGAGAAATAAGGACTTGGGGAGAAATTTAAAAAGAATTGTACTGGTTGATGAAATGATTTTTCAGTTGAGCTTTAAAATTATTTTTGTTTGTAATTGTTGTGATGGATACTGGAAGATCATTCCAAAGTTTTGCGCCGTGATACTGAATAAAGTGCTTTTCAGAGGGAAGATGAAGTTTGGGAGGGGAAGATGAAGTTTTTCGGCTTGTCTGGTATTGTAGCTGTGGATTTGTCTGTTTGTGGTAAAGTAAATGCTGAAGTTCGGAGGTAAATGATTGTTGTGATAGTCAAACATGAAGAGCGCTGTTTGAAGTTGGTTGAGGTGCTCTAATTTAAGTGTTTTCAGTGAATGAAATAATGGCAAAGTGTGAGTTCCGGGGGATGAGTTTGTGATAGTGCGGACGGCCCATTTCTGTGTAATGTAATACTACATACCAAAATTTAAACGAAAACTGTTTGCAAGATCTTAAAAAGATGTCACCTTTATATCGTAATCTTATAGAAACATGGTTAGATACAAAAATGAGTCAAAAGGAAAATGAAATTGAAGACCCAGGTCAAGAAATTATATGGAACAATGATTGCATTCTATATTCTGGAAAAAGTTTATATCTTAAAGATTGGATAAAACAAGAGTCAAGAAACATGGTGGGGCAATGATCGATTACTTTACCCTACAAACAGCAATCCCGAAGAATTGGAAAAAGAGAAAGAGAGAAAACAACGATGAAGGTCGAATAGGCCTGACGTATCGCTCACAATTCTTTCCATTAAATAAGTGGTAACTTCTAAGTTGTTTGTCTACTATGATTATTCAGATTTGTCTGTAAAACCGATATGTGAAGGTGTCTGGGAACAAATTCCCAAATCATGTTTTTTGAATGGGAGTATTTGGAAAAATAATTTAAGCAGCACTTTTAGTGAAGCAAGGTTAATAATGAGATAACGTTGAATTGGAAATTTTTAAGCAATGTTATCCCCACAAGAATTCTTTTAGTACAAAGAATGGAGAAAGCGTCTACAAATAATTGCAAAATATGTGGAGTGAAGGATTATTGAACATTTTTTCTTCTATTGTAAATATATAAAGAAATTTGTTTCGAGGGCAAGTGCAATATTTCAAATAAATGGAGTAAAAATAGATATATCTGTAATAGATGCACATATTCGGTGTGAACACAGAAACTGAGAATTGCATCAGTCGTAATAAGGTTATCAATTGTAGCTAAATTAGTAGAATTAAATTTAATATGTACAATATCCAAATTTGATATTTCTGTTTGAACAAAGAGCTCCAATTAATGAAACTATTGTCATAACTACACTTAGACATTATAACTTAATAGATGGTGTGGCTTTAATAAATACTAGAAGATTGAATAAAATTTATGAAAGACAAAAAAAAAACCCTCTCCCGTAAGTCTTCTATAAATTAAATCAATCTTAACTACAATAACTACAAACTACAGCCTTTTTAATCCATGCGAATAATTCACATATTTATTGTCCAACAATTATTTTGTCATTCCACACAAATCTGCTTAGCTATAACGTTATAATCTAGATTCTGATTATACAAAAGCTAAGGAATGACACCATGAATATAATAACTCTAATCAAAATTAATTAATTTCGTATTTTGTTCTTGATACACTTAAACTGGGTTTATATCAAATGAAATTTCCCTATTGCCACACCTTTTGATCGAGCTATCCTTTAATTCACTTCCGCACTTTTGAGCATGCATGTTTACAAATCCCACCAGATGTGTTCTATTTTGTGATCTATAGACCTCCACCTTCAAAGGAGAATGGTTTCAAGACTATGATTTTTTTTCAATGAATTTGAATACGTTTCATTGACTTTGTTAATACCAGAAACCTAAAGTTATCTTATTGGGGACTTTAACTTCCATGTGGACATTCCATCCAAGTCAGATGTATCTCACCTCTTAAGAACCTGGAGACTGCAGGTTTTTCATCAACATGTGTAGGCCCCACCACACCTAGATGGTCACAAACACCCTGGACCCCTCCTTAGTTTCAAGGCTTGAGGACACCCTCATCACACATCACCCCCTCATCATCAATAGCACAGCTGACTTACTGTCATCTAATCACATTGTTTATTCAGTTGTGTGCAGGGACAGAGACCTAGACCTAAATTATCAAGGTTGCTTCTCGTAGATTAATTTCTGTGAATCAAGATGTCTTCAATCTGATCTTGCTGCTCAATTGGCATCTCTGACATGGTGTCAATGTCAATGACTTGGCTGAGTACTATGATAATGCTGTTAAGCAAGTTCTGGACAAACATGCTCCAGTGAGAAGTTCATTTCGTGATTCTGGCTCCCAGTATGGTATATAATGACATTCAACCTGGCTCGTCGTTTCGCGTAAGCTAGAAAGAAAATGGCGGATAGTCTAGACTTGACACATGTCGGCAGCTTTATATTGAGCAGCGACGTATCACAAATGAAAGATTGATAAGCAACAAGGTATTATAAGGTGTTTTAAAAATGCTGATACCAAAATTGGTGTTTAAGAAACGTAAATGGTTTTGCTAAACAAGGTACTAGGTATTACCTGCCATGAATGGCACAGGCACTAGGACAATTGACTTTGCTTCATTTTCAACAACAAAAGAAAAGATATACCAGGATCTTGAGAAAGATCAACCCGGTCTTGATGATTATGTTGACCCCCTGCCTCAGAGTTCAGTTACATCACCCTTAGTGAGTTTACTCTGTTGCAAGAGAGGAGTTCTGAAAGCCCATCAACAAGGCTCCCACAAAGTCCATGTGTGCTGGATCCTGTTGCCGACATGGTTCTTGAAGCAAAATGTTCAGAATTTTGTTCCCACATCACAAAACATTAATAAATGAACACTTCAGTCTGGTGTTTTTCCAAAGGGTCTGAGCATTCCAATGTCACTCCAATTATCAAGAAAGCCTCTCTAGATTCCAACAAGCTGAAAAACTATAGACCAATTGTCGAATCTCCCTTCATATCAAAGCTCAGAAAAACCAGTGTGAGATCATTGAATGATTATATGGAAAGAATAACCTAGGTGAGCAATTACAATCTGCTTATAACAGGGCTCACAGTACTGAGACGGCACTAATGCGTGTCAAAGCTCGCTAAAGATGACATGATGAAGTGTTATTTCTAACCGTATGGGTGTATGTTTGGTATTGTTGGACTTGAGCAGTGCATTTGATTTACTGTTGTCATAAAATCTTGATAATAGATTGCAAACTGAATTTGGCATAGAGGGTAGTATTGCAGTGTTTGAACGTACCTTCGGATAGAACTAGCAGGGTAATTTGATGGACGCTTTCAGATCACGTCGAGTTGCTTTTTGGATTGCCCAGTATATTGTAGGACCATCGGGGTTCTCAATCTAGGTTCTCCAATTGCCGCATGTAAGATCATTTGGATTGTCATCACCAATCTATATGTGGACGAATGTACAGCTTATACTTTTTTCAATCCAAAGGAACCCCGATTCAATTTCCACTGCCTTAAATCGGTTGTTCATTGCATTGTGCTCTCAGTATGTGGATGAGGAAGAATATGTTAAAGCTCATTGATGAGAAGACTGAGTTTTTGTCGCTGTGGCACCCACTTCTAAAAAACAAATGTGTTGCCCGTTATCTGCGTTTGGGAACAAGTCCCATATATCATTCAGACACGTTCGCCACTCTGGGAGTATATATTTGATTCTGAAATGGTCCAGGTCAGCTCAGGTTAAATCTCTTGTTGTAATATACGTATCAGCTCGCAAACAATTTGGTCGTTATAGCGACTTTTGGGATGTGAAACATGTCCTCTGGTCATGCGCCGCCCTTGTGCTATCAAAATTAGATTATGGCAATGGGTTGCTACTTGGATGTAATAAGAGCGATATCCATAGACTTCAGCGTATCCAAAACTAGGTGCGAAGCTGATATGTAAGGCTCTAAAACATGATAGCCGTAATTACAACAGTTGCACTGGCTTCCAATTGACATGGAATCACAGAACACCCTTTAAGGGGGCTTCCGAATCATATCATTCAAATGTCTCAGTCAGAGTGTACCAGAATTACCTCTCGGATTGCATCAGCCTTTATCGGCCTGTCAGAGCAAGTCCGTTCTGCATCAGATACTCCCCTTCTGACTGAGCACAGTACAGTCAAAACCGGAATCTCGAGAATCAGGACCTTCTCCTAGCACTTGGAAAAGTTACAGCTAGCATGAGGGCAGTCGATTAGTCTGATTCACTCTTACCTTTAAGCGTGCTCTAAGACTAACCGATTCACAAATGAATAAGTGTAGCATCATTTTCGCGCTTCGATCTAGAGTAGCAGCGCTTATATAGTATTAATTATGTAGGTATGTATGTAAATTTTTTGTCTGTATGTATGTATGTAGTATGTATGTATGTATGTATGATGTATGATACAGTTGTAGTATTAGGGTATGTATATGTCGTATAGGTATGTATGTATGTATGTTGTATGTAATGTATGTATGTATATGAGTATCAATATGTGGCATATTTTTAATCTTATTTTAATTGCACAAAGTTAATATCTATTAGGTTTCCTTGCATATAACCTTGTAAATTTCATCTTAAGGGTTTGATCTATTCTTACTGGTTGAGTAATCATTTGGGCAATTCAATTTGTTAAGATGGGCATACGTCCGAGAAGGGTTAATTTCTCTTGAAATACAGTATTAAAGGGACATAATGGAATGACAAAAAAAATTGACACAATGAAACGGACCTTACGTAAATCCACTTTCCACGAGTTGAATGAAAACAATTTAGTGTTTGACATTCTGTAAAAACCCCAAACAGTAAAAACAGGAAGAGTTCCAGGGGGAGGTGGCAGTTTGTTCAATTCTGGAACAGAAAAAGCAGGTGTTCACATCAATGACATTAAATTTACAGTGTATTAGCATGTTTTGCGAAACCAATTCAAAAGCATCAGACCGGGATGCAGTATTGTACTATGGATCTGGTAAGGGAAAAGATGATAGCCGGCTAGCACAATTAGCAACATATTACAATAACAATGGGTCTGGAGCTGATGGCTAACATGCTTTTCAAGTTTGGTAAATGGTGGCAGTAAGGGCAGCATCCTTTGTTCCAGAAATTGCCACAACTTGCCACCTCACACCCGGAAGTAATTTAGTAAGGGTCTGTTATTATGTCAATAGTCCCTTAAAGTCTCATTGAAGACAAAGCTTTGGAATAGTTCCATCTAACATGTCTGACCTACATTTGTGCTAAAACTAATTCCCAGATTTCAAAAACACCATCAAACTTCCAGTGTAAACGTACATTCTCACAAATTATTTTGGGGTTTGTGTATTTTTTTTGAACCCATCCAAACTCCATAGATTTTAGCATTTATTTTTTAAACCGTGTCCTTAATAAAATCTTTTAATTCATTGTATTTATCAGTGATTCGGGTGATCCCATATAAAATGGATAATTTGTCAACTAGCATAATGTGAATCTTAAATTCCATATTATCTATAGAAATAATTCCTTTTAACGTGTCCATTAATTATTATCATTTAGGCTAAAATTTCTCAACACGAAATTAAATATCTATGGAGATAAGGATATCTTGTCTACACCTCGGACCTAAACCTCTTGCCAAATACCACTCATATATAAATATCCGTTACTATTACAGAAGATGATGTGATATGGTAAAGCGTACTGAACCATTTAACAATATCCGGCCCCAAATTTGAAAGCTGCTAAAGTGTTTTCCACTATAAGGAGCTGTCCGTGTATTAATGCGGGTCGGGGGGGAATGGGATTTCATTCAACTTTTTTTTCGGCAAAAATTTTTCGCGTTCCCCCCCTCGCTTCGTGGCTTCCTTCCGTTCCAAATGTTTCATCAACTTTCCCCTTGTCATGCTGATTTCCCCAATTTAAAAGTTCATGGTTTCCCCTCTCTCTCTTGATGAATTTCACGGTCCCCCCCCCGTCTCTCTTCTTACACAATTTTTCGGGTGCCCCCCCTCAAATCCTCCAATCCCTCCCTCCTCCCCCTGGCGTCAATAATGACCTCCCTAATTGTCAGTGAAATTGTGTTGAATGCCTTTTTGAAATCTTTAATAACACATATATCGCTGTGGTTTTTGTATAATTTATGAAGATCAGAATTAGGCGAATATTTGAAACCAAACATTTTTTGACATTCACTGATTTGATTATATTTGAACATACCTTTTTAATCCTGTTTGAGATGCAATAACAACAAAACGATTTGTAGGATTTTATTACCAATAAATTGGCGCAGTTTATTACCTTTAGATAGACGTGAGACCTTATGTTGGGGGTAAGTGACAGTCCCTTTTTCAAAACCGTTATTTGTGTAACGATAAAATGAAATATCTGTCAAGATGCTTATACATTCATAGTAAATCCTCGGTGCCTGGAGCCTTTTATTTTTCATGTTTGCAATGCTTTATTTAATTCGTCGTAACAATCCCCCTTCTAACTTCATGGCTTCCAAATTTGAAGTTTCTTCATAGGGACATTTTAGTCATTATCAATGTTATCATCCGCCTTGACCATATAGTTGTACACCACTAACCACTGTACACAGTAGTCTCTGGAAAAAAATGTCAACTTTGAGTATGTTTCTTTTTCACATTTAAACTCTCATAGAGGAAATACCACCATATCCCATCAAAGTACAAGCAAAAAAACTAAAAACACCAAATAACAAAATCTTGAACATTGGTGACTAAACAGTTGTTATTTACTAATACCAAACCTCGCAGCATTACTATAATAATTGAAACAACCTTTCAAGAACCCATAACAAATAATGTTCTTCTTGGGGATGTGTATTGTTGTAAAGACAAACTAAAACGTAACCACTCCGTGGATACAAGTGGTCAAATTTTCAGTCGGCTTAACTAGGTCCATATGTGTCCTTTTGGAAAGATTTTTTTCGGTGTCCGAAACCTAACACATGCGTTTTAAGATGTGTATTAATTTAGGTTACTGTTCCCTCTTCGTGAAATATCGGGCGCTTTGAGGTTTCTCTTTTTTGAGACTCCCGGTAATTAGAGAACATTACCTTTATTCGATTCTCATTCTTAAACACTTTTATTCAAAATAAGTTGCTAGCAAAATATGTACTAAAAGGATATAGATTTTATCCCACGAACTACCCTAGCTTGTTACAATCGACATTCCATTGTTACCCTCCTGCGGCTTCGTTGGCCCTAGCCAGTGCGTATGCTTACACGATCGACGCGTAACGCACTGTACCATGTGATGTCGTCTCATATCACAAGGCTAGGAACCAATGAAATTGCGTAAACATAATTTCAAGAGTTTAAAGAATCCCTATCAAAGTCTGCAAATCGGCAATGCATTTTTAGGCAAGCATTGCCGAGCTGACATGCTTCGAGGTGTAATGATATTGTGAGCAATTCTATTATTCGCTGTCAGAATTTTTCAGGCAAGCCGAACGCACGTAATGTATTATGGCAAAATTAAATCGCGGTATAGGCACACACCTCCCGACCAATTACAAATTGAAGTGACAGGAGGAGATTTTTTTTAGGATACGAATGTTCTCTCAAATTTCACTGGATCAGTTGTAGGACACTCCGAGAAACGTTTTTAAGGTTTATTTGGACAAACAGGTGGCAAAAGAAAACCGCAAAATCTTGTTTTGAACTTTGAACTTGCCTGCTATCGTAATCGTTCCCGATAGAAACATGCTTTGACTTCTGTCGTGCACGACAAGAAAGGACTAAATCTCATCTTATTACATAAAAGACGGCGTATTCGGCTTATGCACTTCAGGTGTGATCTAATACATTGGTAACAGCATTCCAAATATGTAAAAAACAGGGGTTCGACAAAATAATGGGGGCGTTCTTTCTGGAAATCTCCTCATGTCTCTTTAAGAACTTATTTGTGTTTCCCCGTGGTGTACATCACGCTGCTGCGTACTCTCAATTTTGCCTGAGAATATCTGATCACGCGTATTTTAAAAAGTAAATGACGATGGATCGGGTCGCTAAGTACCATGGGTAATGCGCATTTTCACCCGTGGTCAAGAATATGCCTGGATCCGAAACGTCACACGAAAATTGAAATTTGAAGGAATAGCTTTTAAAAGTGGATAAGGAGAAGTGTAGAATTCTGATAAATTATTTATAAATAATAAAGTTTTTTCCATCTGAAAATTACAGAAATAGGAAGAAAAAACAGTGTGTTCAAAGATAATGAATCTCCAATCATTTATGTGTGGTACGGACAGTAATGCCTAAACTATCGACTCTGTCCTTATTAGGTTTTTTTGGTCTTATCACTTGTGAGTATGTTAGGATACTTTATAATTGTTGCAGACATGCAAAAAGTTGATTTTTGATGCGTTTTTTGATAGTTTTCGGATTTAGCAAATACTAATAGTACCTCTATCAGTTGTTGCCTAACTCACGGTTGGATTGTTGTAATTCCCTGCTTTTCGGCCTAGCGACTCAAGCCTACATAAAATATACACTGTTAAAAAAAAAAAATGTCCGTAAATTTACGGGAAATTTCTGGCATCAGTATTTCAAGTCATTTTTTTTGGGGTAAATTTACAGAAATTTCTGTCAATTAACGGAACTTTGACAGTAATTTTACAGAAATTTGTCTCATATTATGGAAAAAAAATTATTCTTTTTGTATTTTAAAAGAATTTTTCGTTAATTTAAAATTACGGAGCCAAAAAAAAAAGTCCGGGAAAAGAGTGCTGCCAGAAATTTTGTGAAATTATTTCCGTAAATTACATTTTTATCACATATTTTTTATGTGTTTTGTTTTTTATTTTTTTGTTTTCTAAAACAGATTTTCCCGTAAAATGTCCAGGAAAAATCTGTTTCTAATTTACGGAAATTTTTAATACAGTGTATGTGGCGCGAGCTGTCTAAGGCCAATAGAGATAAACAAACAATTTTATATTCTCAAACTTTGGTAGCGCAAATACTAATTTTGGTAGCGAGGACTTCAGGGTAGCGGGGACAAAACCTAATTTAAACTGTGGCCAGAAGTACAATTTAGCCTCATAATTACTAAATAATTGTAATAATATAAATAAAAACAAACGAAGAATAAGGAAAGTTATACCAAACAGTCGAGCAATCCGGAGACGATGTCCAAAAATCAGGTAAGCGCTGGTATTTCTTCGAGCGAAGTTGTAGAAGCTTCTACTATTTACGTAACTTGTCGACACCATTCGGTTTTGTTTCGTGCATGCTGAACCAGGTTTTAGAACCCTTTTACTTCATCACTTGTGATTGCTATTTTTAACCTTCGTTTACACCTTTATATTTCGCATTAATGAACAGTCATGTGCAATCAATTTTACCACCTTTTCACTTGTCGATCACATTTCTGTACTCATATACACTCGATCATTACATTGGTCTATTTTAACACCTTATAGTCATACAACGCAGTAATTGAGACAAGGAGATTGATTTATGGTTGTCGTACATGTTAAATAAATGCTAAAAAAAATGAAAGCCCTACGCGTACCGCTTCATTTAGAAACGTTTTATAAGGTCACAGGCGATGCTTGGCGTGTGCTCGAAAAGTGGAAAATACTTTATTCAATAGATCCATGAACAAAATATTTCACATCTCACATACAAGTACATGCCTCGCAGACGGCTTCTTAACGCCCCCAGTGTACAAGTCTGTATGATGTTAAGGGTCGGCTTCATAACTCAACTGGCGGTTTATGGCTGTTAAGCCGTGCGCAATAACCTCGTCGACCGAAAGAGGGAGGGGGTACCACCCCCTTCAGGTTTTTTCCCGCTGGCTAAGACCCCCTATTTTGGTTGCCAATTTTAAATGTAATTCCGCTCCTTTTCATCCAAAAAGAAACATCACCGGGGTATAGGTAAAATACACGGTGATACCAAAAATTGGTGGATGGGGGGGGGGGGTGATCCCAAAATTGATGGATTGGGGGGGGGGGTGATTGATCCAGTGATGGATGGGGGTAACCACCCAACCTTCGGGAGAGAAGTACGAACAGACCTAGCACAAGACAGGAATATCACAGGGACACTGATGTTGGCTCAATAGATAGCTATGGTCCTCTTCCATTGATACCAAGATTGAGTTACAACTATGCCTCGCATTACGTCACAATGACGTCATTAAAGGTCACATGTCAGGCAAAATGTGCCATTTCCATAGACACAGTGTGGGATATAGATAGGGGGAAAATTAAATTTTCGCCAAAAGGTAGGAATGCCGATTCATGCGGTTTTTGATTACATGATGGAAAATGACTAGTTTATATAATGAGAGAATTTTAGTGCTATCAGAGGTGTTGGAGAGTAAAATTGCGAAATATTTCCCACCCTATATTCAGGATTTTCGTACTTTCGTCAACATATGACGTCAATAATGGATATGTTGGTACTTTTTGGTACCAATGAAGAAACTATCCTTTGGTACCACAATGTACCAGGAATCGGATGTTCAAGTAACGAAAATAACCGTGGTGGTAACACCCCCCCTCTCGGGAGTTTGGTACAAAAAATGGCTCTGATAGACGAGGGGTAAAAATAATAAAGATAATTGAAAGTTGAAATAGTGCGTCCTTAAGATTTTTTCAAAATTGATATTTGTGCATGTTGTAAAGATTTATATACATTAGCAGTGGCCGGGGATGCAGGATATATGTTGGGGTGCGCGAACTTTGAGGAAAGTGGACCTTTTGGGTAAAAGGAACCTAAACCCCCTAAAATGGTACGGTTTCTTTTAGATAACATCCCATACCAAAAAGTGGACTTTCTGGTCATAAATTTTCTAATATTGGGACTTTCATTATTAAAAAAAAAAATAAAGCAAAAAGTGGAACTTTGCCCCTTTTGTGGAATGGGGGGTGCGACCCTCCCTGCTACGGGCCTGTATATTAGCCCGCACCGGAATGGTGAAGCCCAAATCAGTGTCATATGGGTAAACGGAGTCATTAATTCAGCAGAAGACGATGGAAAAATGACGCTTAAGGTGCGTGTTCCGATCGTCTTTGGACCCCCCCTGATTTAACCGGATATTAGTATCGATCTTGATATCAGAGAAAGGCCGTATTTTTCTCATTGTCGTCATGAAATTGAGCTCTCGAATCCAAGTCTATTCACAAGATATAAACAAAAAAACCGCCGTTTTAGGGTTAACCACTTTTAATAGCACGAGGGTTGAATAGGGCTTGCAACTGGAAGCATTATTGCGTCTACCAGTCAAAACCGCAGTTTGTTTCCCACGCGACTTGATGGGGTGCAGTGCAGTGCCAGGCTCTCATATCAAGTAGAGAACACAATACACATAAATCGGAACAAACACCGTTAACATAAGAAGTAGAGTCCCATGGCATCCACACTAGTTTACCGGCCTGTGGTGGTACAGGTGGTAAAAACAAGTGGTACCAGTGAGCAACCGGTGGATTAAGTTTGAAGCGATCTACAAGAAAGGCCAGGCTTTAGTTCTTTAAAATTCACCCCTATCTTAAAGGACAACTGCCCGACCCTATACCATCTGCATCTGTTCGCTGCTGCACAAAACGCATGGATTGGCTATCCCGTGCAGTTAGCGTTTGAGTCCAGGTGATTTTTTAAAGTAAAATTTAAATTTTAACAAAACATGTTGCACGGCGACCAGGCCTTCTTATGTCTAAGGTCCAGGGGTCAGTTCCCAAACAACGTACTTACAACACAGTAGGCCTACTCTTGATCTTACTTTCTAAATTCAAGAAATCATGTAGATAGTTGTCCCTAGATAACGCCTTCAGTTTTTCGTATAATCGCCAAATTTTCACCACTATAGTTCTACATATGGATGCCTGCCGAGAGCTTTTCTCAAAACGATAACGTTACCCAAGGAAAAAAAAAAAATTTATGAAACAAAAACAACAGAAATTGTCAACGAAAATCCATCCACTGACACCACTTCCTGGAACGTACTTTTCAGTTCTTTGTTAGTAGTAGTAGTGTACTGTGATTAGACAGGTAAGGACCAGTTGATGCGTCAGTCAGTGTACAAGAGGCGAGTTGCTACGGGGGTGTGTACGAGTGTGCGCGTTTGCTATACGGACGGGTGTGTGTACGCATTAATTTTTGGGTCCAAATGCGGTAAATATTTGCTTTCGTGCGTTGCATGGCCCCTACACGGCGGACCGGTCAAAAAGTTGCACAGGAGAGTTTGAGCTTAAAAAATGAAAATATTGGTTTTATTTTCCAACGTTTCTTGCACGACAGAATGTGAGGACATAGGGAGTTTTAGATGCATGGCCCAGGCAGGCGGACGGTCAAAGTGCAACCCGTTTAGCGTTGACCGGACACGGAACAATACGGACATTTTAGTAAGTTATCTTCAAGTTGCCTTGCACGACAGAAATGTTACTAGACACGGGAGTTACTGATATGAGGGGTATTTATATGGGGGTGTGTGTGTGTGTGTGGAGTGGTGGGTGTGTGTGTGTGAGAGGAGAGAGAGAGACGAGATAGAGCTGAGCCGCGTGAGAGAGAGAGGAGAGAGATTAGAAGATGTATGTTTGTTTCGAGAAGGGCCTCGGGGTTGTTGATGAAGGGTTGTAAGGAAAAAAAAAGGGCAAAACAATTATAAATTAAGCCTTTAATTAATATCAGTAGCGTGCCCATCAGAACCTTTTTTTGGGGGGGGGGGGAGGGCATGACTAATCTCCCCCTTCAGGCGGGCTTAGGATTTGGGAGGGACGTGTATTTAGGCCTAAAGTACAGACAATCCGGGTGGCTTCGTTCACCGGTTGACCCGATTTCTTCGACCATCGGTGTTGAGATTGTTTTTTTTGAGTCGCATCGATAACTGAGAGGCAGGGATGGGGAATTCAAGATAACCTTACATCAACTGCATGCATATTTTTTGATTGTTATAAGGTTCTGCATGCTTAATTCATGCAAAGCAACCGCTTTCCAAAAAAGTACGATTAACATAAATTATTTTTTGTTTTTTTTCCCCCCCCCCCCCCCCCCCCCCTGGGGGGGGCCTTGGCTACGCCCCTGCTCCGTATGATCTTTCCCGGATGGGCGTAAGAATGCGGGAATTACTGATGGGACTACGCGAGATTGGATACCTTTAATTAATTTCTGATCCTTTTTATTTTTATACAATACGTACCAGCTGGGGACTCACTTTTACGGATATGATAGAACGATACTTGTAGTTTGATGGGTTATATGATAACAAAAATAGAATACGAAGTGCTGGAACCAGGGTCCGGTGTAGAAGTATTTTTGTCCGGCGTTACTTTCAAGTCCGGGAACATGGTGAACAATAGGGCAATCGATTCAGTTGACCTTTCACACAACATTAGTTCACGCTTTATGCCGTTATCGTCTATGGAGCCCCGGCTGTGGCTCCCGCCGACTATATCTACGTCACACCGGCACAGGGTAGGAGGGATTAAAAAAATAGGAACCTGTTGAGACTTCGGGTTGCGATGCAAATATTCGAAATTAAAAAGTACAAGGCAAGAAACAGGACACTGTTCCTATCAGTGATCGCTTCCGTTCAATGATCGCTTCCCGTTTCCACTTAGCTCTGCGCGTGGCCTCCCGCTAGTACTAACGTAATGCGGTAACTTCCTACTAAGTTCATACTTGGTTCCCGTCAAACTCGTACGGAAGCTACCTGACACTAAAATTACGACTGAACTCTACGTCGATACTAGCTGTGACTTAGTACACCAATATGTGTTTTCAACGCGTTCCCCAAACTGACCCGTAATGCAGTTGTGCTAAGTCCGACTCAAAGTATATGCATCAAAATGTTACTCGGGGGTTAACTTAACACACACGTAAGCTATTAAGAAAGCTTAAGCAACGATTTCAATTCTCGCGGAGGAAGATGGATCCCAAATACATTTCAATATTATACAAACCATGGAGGAGTTTTGAAGACTACAGGCTTACACCACATTTGATATAGGCCTACTCTACGAGCTATGTGACATATGGACCACCCCTTAAGGTACTGAAATAATAGAGTCTATTCCTAGAACGGTTATATGAAAACCCTGTAAGTAAATAAATACTCATAATAATAATAATTAAAATTTACTAAATACACTACGCCTACTCTAAGTATTGTAACCTCTTAAACGCAACTATATCCCATTTATCATTTTTAATAAGCTGCATCCTACTTGAATGATTGGGGGTGGGGCCAATTGTTAAACATTGGGTTTTTTAAAAAATTATAACCTTTTTACGTAAATCATGGTTTAAACTTCAAGATTTTTTACTTCTTGGTGATTATATTTTTATATCAAGAATTTTGATATGCATAAATGTTTGGGATTTTGAGGATGGGCCAAGTTTTCAAATTGGATTTTTTATTTTTAAATTTTTTCTGTAATCCGGAAATATAAGACGGAAACACAATAATGGGTTACCCGCACCATAGCAAAAATTAAAGTTTTGATAAATATTTTAAATTACTGATCCACTACACTTGATATTGTTAACATGTGACCAGGGCATGTAACAATACTGGAGATTGCAGTTCATTGGGTTCAGCTGAAACTTTCTGAAAATTTTATCTCTAGAAATCCTTCTAAATTTTCTGTCAAATTGGACGATCAGCATGTTAGACCAAATAAAAATAGGCATTCTTGCAACTGATTAAGCTCAATTTATAAGTAGGAATTTTTCAATTTTGCTTAATTGTACTATTAGAACATGCACTGTGGGGGGTTTACCATGCTGGATATTAAAAGAAGATTTCATTGCTTTGGGCAGGCCAACAAAAAGTGTTGCTAATGTGACAGCAAATCCATGATGAAATACTGTCACATTAGCAATATTATCAGCTGTCTTCAGCAGTTGTTTTAACTTGTTTACTTGTCCGTTTTGTGTTCTCGAAATACTAAATGCAATAAAACACTAAAGAAACCTGATGCATAATCATTTTTAGCGATAAAGCAATACTTTCATTCTCACCTTTTGCGTCACATTAGCAGTAAAAATGTCAAATATTATGTCAGCAATACACTAGCCTGTCAAATTATCATCACATAGCACAGTTCTGTCAAAAAAGTCACGTTGGGCAAAGCTTGGCGCCGCATTGTTGTCACATAGCTAAACACCCAGGGTTTATGCTATTTCAAAAAATGATAGGAGAGTGCTTCATTTGTGTCAAATAATTATAAGTAAATCACATGAAACTCGTATAAAAATAAGTGTTTTGGGTCCCGATTATTTGTGCTTTCTGCTACGCTTTAATGTTAAACGTGTGCAACATCACTTTTTTCGGACGCATCGTATTATTATCAATTCTGTTTAAAAATGATCTTCTTCTTAATATGATCCTCTTCTTCTTCGTGTCTTCTTTTCAATCTTCTTCTTCTCTGCTTCATTTGCTTCTAACCAAATGGAGACATTATCGAATAAACTGTAAAATAACTGTATAAATAACTACGAGTGGTGTCCAAAAGAAACCCATCCAAATAAACAAAGCCAAATTTTGGCTGACTTAGTGAATACAAACTTTTGGGGTAAGATCGTGAAAATAGAACTATTGAAAAAAAAATTAGAGAAAAATAAAATTAAGAAGAGGCCAATGTTGAGAATTTCCCTAAAACACGCAGAAACAATACCTTTTGCCCATCCCTTTTGTTTTAACTTGGATAGCTGTGATTATTCTAAGGGGCATTGAAACAAAATGTTATAACTATGTTTTGTCACTCTATGAAAAAACCGATTTAATGCTTCTCACGTTAAAATATTTTAACGTCGTCAACTTATATTTCACTTATATTGTTTTTCGAGCATATCCATAAATGAGTGGTCTAAAATATTATCGAATAGGGAAAAGGCTTAAACTTAACAGAGCGGTCGGAAACCTATTAGCTATGCTCGTACGAACACCAATACACTGATAACCTCTTTATATGATAGGCCCGGTCGTCCGAGTAATAATGCCTGTCCTACTTAGTACTACTGACCTTTTCATACATTTCACTACGCGAAAAGAACAATAGCGAAACACTATCACGCATACTCGCATACATTAAATCGTTTAATCGATAGGTTTGGAGTAGAATAGTCTTAGAATGTTCGTAACTCTTGATGCGTTTCACCAGCTGAGAACCATCTAAGTAGGAGTTTGTGGAACAGACGTAAGTCGCAACTAATAGAAATCTTAGCTTGTGCTGAGCATGACTTGCGACACAACTTACGCATCAACTTTGGGGAACGAACCCCAGGTAATTTTTGACCATGACTCCTAGCTCATCTTCCTCTTCAGAATTTTGAAGCTACGCTGAAGAATTTGGGGTGGTCTCGAAAGAAATAATTAAGCCCTACATTAGCGGAGGTAAACCAAATTCGGCCTTCCTCTTTCGCGGAAGTTCTGCATCTGTCGGAGACTAACCTGCATCACTGGTAATTCTACCATTCCGCCATCATCACGGCCTGGATGTCAACATTGACTCATCGCTAGGAATGATTAACACTTTCCCCGGACTTAAGGCTACTTCAAGCCCAGATTAATTTCCGCGGTTTCATTGTTTTAGCGCAGTGAAACAGAACCATTGCTAAAAGCTAACGAGACATAGACAATTCTGTCCGGAACCTGCCCTTGATTTCTAGACATAATGTCTCGCCTCTAGGCTGTTTTTTTTTTTAATGAAACTGTAACCCGGTTCCGAATAAAAAAAAAAAAAAAAAAAACGCATCGATAATCTGAAGAGCAGGGATGGGGAATCAAGATCAACCTACATCAACTGCATGCATATTTTTATTGTTATAAGGTTCTGCATGCTTAATTCATGCAAAGCAACAGCTTTTCCAACAGAAAAATGTACCGATGAAACATAATTCCCTGCTGGCTACGCCTCTGCTCCGAATGGATCTTTCCCGGCATGGCGAAGATTGCGGGAATTACTGATGGGACTACGCGATAATCGATAGGTTTGGAGTAGAATAGTCTTAGAATGTTCGTAACTCTTGATGCGTTTCACCAGCTGAGAACCATCTAAGTAGGAGTTTGTGGAACAGACGTAAGTCGCAACTAATAGAAATCTTAGCTTGTGCTGAGCATGACTTGCGACACAACTTACGCATCAACTTTGGGGAACGATCCCCAGGTAATTTTTGACCATGACTCCTAGCTCATCTTCCTCTTCAGAATTTTGAAGCTACGCTGAAGAATTTCGGGTGGTCTCGAAAGAAATAATTAAGCCCTACATTAGCGGAGGTAAACCAAATTCGGCCTTCCTCTTTCGCGGCAGTTCTGCATCTGTCGGAGACTAACCTGCATCACTGGTAATTCTACCATTCCGCCATCATCACGGCCTGGATGTCAACATTGACTCATCGCTAGGAATGATTAACACTTTCCCCGGACTTAAGACTACTTCAAGCCCAGATTAATTTCCGCGGTTTAATTGTTTTAGCGCAGTGAAACAGAACCATTGCTAAAAGCTAACGAGACAGAGACAATTCTGTCCGGAACCTGCCCTTGATTTCTAGACATAATGTCTCGCCTCTAGGCTGTTTTTTTTAATGAAACTGTAACCCGGTTCCGAATACAATCCAGAAGCGTAAATGTACTAACATTCTGCTTGAAGATCATCACGTCTTTTACCTGATCAGTTTGTGGATAGGATAGTTAGTCCCGTTTTTCCAGTACTGGACCATGAAGACGAGCATGTACTGTGGACCCTGGCGGTCAGGCACATTTTTCAGGTCGGATGTTTCACTGTAAAAATACGGTTAATATTGTATGTCAGATTCAAATAAAGTATCATGCCAACTTTTTGTGATATTCTTAACATATTTTATACGTAATATTGATAGCAAACATTAACCCAGGATCTCTCAATTTCTCTCAGTTTTCTTTTAGGTGCAGAGGGACGGGGACGTGCCTCTGTTTCTCTTGTTTATTTAACCGGTGTGATGGGACTCCACAGGCGATTGCGCCTGCTTGTACGCGAAACGTAGAAGTATTTTAGGTACATGCTGGCGCTATCACCGGCTCCATTTGACTCCTGAAAAAAGAGTAAAGCACTGAGTCCAAATTTTCTTCCAGCATTCAAGTATACCAGGCCCATGATTTGGAAACATGTATTGTATGGCACAGCCCGGAGATGACAGCAGGAGCGGATCCAAGCCAGCAGTCAGGGAACGATAGTGGATATGATTACTTTCAATAATTTCCAGAGAGAAAGTTTCTCTATTGCAGCAAGTCGATGGAACCAATTTGAAATTCCAATTGATGGGCAACGCGGTCTCGCGTCTGTTCAATTTAATCTTCACAAGTATTCTCTGCTTGAGACTAGATGCTGACACTTGCTGATAGGTCACGAGCCCATAACCGAAAACCCTGCAACCCCACGGGATTTTTGGAGACCACTTATTTTGGAACCTGACGACAGATAGCTATCAAAATAAGGTTTTTCTGCAAAATATCCCCATCCTGGGTTAAAGAGTGAGGGCGTTTTTCAAATGGCGGCCAATATTACTTATTGCCCCTTTTTTTAAAACATATATCTTAATTTTTTTGATCAAATTCATGCAGGTATGTGACTCTTTGTAGCACCAGAACACACCAGGAATAGTTGTTGAACACCTTTGACATGCTTAATCTGCATCTAGAGGGCGTCTATTTCAAAATGGCCACAAAACATGAAAACACGTCGCGCTTATTTACACAACTAATGCTCTTTAAAGGCCAAAAGGCCGGTTTGTCACCTAATTATATTGTTATGACGTCACGTAGACGTTAAAGGTCAGAAATTCCTTTCAAACACAAATAAATGAAAAAGAAACAATTTAAAAAATTCTAAATTATATATAATAAACAGTTTAATGATCTGTACTTGATTGGTCAAGAATTTGGTATGTCCAAAACAAAATCACTGTATAAGTACTTCCAAGTTAAGATTGATTATTATAAAGAGTTCTAGTATCCTATGTTGAAGGACGTTGCAGTTCAACGATGATGTTGTCTCCACAGCGAAGACCTCCAAAATGACAGTATGCAACGTTACATAATGTTAACTCTTCAGGTAGTATATTCCATGGGGAATCTTCTAGTCCTGAAAGATAACTTTTGTCCAGCAGTTCAAGACGACAAGGTTTTTATAAGTCCCCTCGACGGCATTAATGTTCTACAGTATATCAGTCCAAGATAACTCACCCGATTCATCTGTCCCACAATGTGGAATCTATTTGATTCCCAGCACTGTTGGCTTCAAAGAGACAGTTAGATAATTACCGCACTTGTCACACGGACAATTATATATCCTGGCATAAGGTATCTGATGTCTGCCCCTTACTGCAGAGGTCAAACTCGCTAGTCTAGCTAGCCACTTGTTAGGAGTGGATGCTGGACGAGAGTCCTTCCAGTGATTGTATTTAACTACTCACAGATAGATTCCCCTTTCTAACAATATTCATTAAATCATCCTCATGCATAAACATAACCTTACACTAGCTGACCAATCAGAATTGCTCACCCGAATTACATTCACTTCATATACGCACTAACTTATGGGGGAAGCCAGAGATCTTGCAATGTTTTGATCTTTTAAAGCATAAACAGAGCATTTAAGTTTAGCATCCTTTGGGAATTCCCCATTTCCCTGTGTATGTTTGCAATCTAAACAGGTGACTCTTAGCAAAAACAACTCTTGGGAATCCCCTTTCTCTCCTTTTATAGTAAAACAAAAGTGCTTTTCCCGTGAGAAATCTTTTGTAAAATAAAATTGAGGAATAATAATATTTTTAAAAAGTTTAATCGAAAAATGGAGGTATAGAACAATATTACTATGTCCATGCACCTGTGGGTTAGTTTGAGGTAAAGTACACTTAATGAGAGTAGTAAGTAGAGTTAGCCTTTCAAGTGTATATATAGAGGGCCGCTTCGCTTTATGTAAAAATGGTTTATGACTTACTATACACTAGACCCACAACACAGCCTCCTTAATCATGCTCACCTTGAAACCTGCAACCATGGTTTTTTTTAGTCTTGGTGTGTTGACGGATGGTTACGAAGTGAGCAAAGCAACAAGCTTCTTACTACGGCCTGCTTGCGAGAGCTTCAGGCAAGGAGTGTGCGCGTAGCAACGCAACCAATAACGCGGACACCCCACATAGGTTGTTGTTGTTAAGAGATTACTAACGTACTTCAACACAGGTGCTTGGTTGTGGGCTTAGGGGCTCAGGGATGGAATACCCAGGGGGCAAGCGTTGATCATTGCCTCTGTGTCGGCGGCATCTGTGCCGGTGAGACCGGCCTGAGAGTGGGGGAGCACTGTCGTTTTGTCTGGAAATGTATCAATCTTGGAATTGGGCGCACAGGATGCAGATGTTCAAAGGGAGACACTCAAAAAGGGCCTTTAGATGGGATCGCCCCTTATTGCGAGGAGAACCATCAGCGGCCATGTGTGTGCATCCGGGGCACAGGTGTATGCTTTCCGTCTGCGCGGCCGTGCCAGGCGTCACCTTTGAGTGACCTGAGCGCCCATGGAGCACTGTGATGATAGTTCATGTTTACTTAGGAGTCTGTCACCTTGGACTGCCACTATCTTTTCTAAGACGCAACATTCGGAAGCAGTGGCGTGAGCTAGGGAGGGGGAAAGAGGAGGGGGCAAGATCCCAAGAATCCACCTCAAGGGGCGCTGATGAAATGATGTTTCGGAAAAAAATAAAAAGGAAAAAAATACTGCCTGTGTGTTTATGTATTGTCCAGGCAGCGTAGTCCATCGGCTTCAATGTGATAATGAGATAGCTGAGATCTCTCCGAAGGCAATCAAAACAGCTATTTAACTCAAGAGCTTCCATGGGCTCCGAACCCGGTCCCCCCCCCCGGGGGGGGGGGGGCAGTGGGGCAGTTATAAGTTCATACATCTTCATGATTGTGAGATATGAACCGAGAGCTCTCCGGATGCGGAGAAGAAAAGAAAAACATGCAAAAACCCAAGAGATTCTGGGGGCTCAGCCCTGGAACCCCTCAACGTTCAGAATAAGTTCATTGCTTAAAATAATAGACATAACCCCCTCTCCGAAAGCACTCGAAAATGTTTAACTCAAGAGCTTCCAAGGTCTCTGCCCCTGAACCCCCAAAAGGGGCTTATCCAATACCCTGATGCCCGCATGCCCTGAGATCGACGGCGCTTGCCTGTGATTGTCTGCTCATGGTGGAGTATCGCTTGCCCTGTATGCTTGACCCGTCGGTTGGATTGCTCCTGCCGGCTTGCGCGGGGTGTCTTCGGCCAGATCCAGCGGACAAATCTGATACATGCAGCAGCGTAGCATGAAGGAGCATAGCTGCTGTAAGTATAAAGGGAGCGCCCTGATGTTGGACAGATGGCCAGAGACTTGCGCACCTTAGGTCAGGGGGGGTTCATTTGTTTTGTGAGTTAGGCAAGTATGGTCCTGTGGAAAAATGTCTCTAATGTTTTGGGGATGTTTGGTTGTGAAAAGAAAGATTGCTGTCAAAAAAGTGGCGGCACCTATTGGTGTTGGGCCTGGTGAGCGTCTTCCGACTGGGGATGGCTTATCATGGGCTGAGTGGCGATCAGCTGATGAGATCCCCAGAATCGGTCGATCAAAGGTTTCCTTGCAGAAGGGAGTTAAATGGAAGGAGATCAGGACACTGGAGAATCTCGTGAGTCTCCCCAATGTTGGTGCAACAATGTACAGACAAGGACCTTGAAGAATTCAGTGCAGTAGCCCGGAATTTACCCCCCTCTGGCTAGATCACATTGGAGAACCACTGTGTTTGGGTATGATAAGAATTTCCAATTTTAAATAATCATTGGCGATCTTTTTAAGCAATGATGTTTTCTTGGTATACGAGAGTAAAATGTAGCTCCTTTGGAGTCAGTCTTAATGGTCTTGTTTGTATCTTCCTCTACTATTATGTCAGACAACTTTGTGGCATCAACTCTCCTGATGGCCACATGTATTACTGCCCCATCATTTAACTTCCAACCTTGATCATCTGGTGGAGGAATTTCTGGCCCTGCCAACATCTGCCTGGTACCAAATCAGGCTTGATAATTGGCTCGCATACGAGGTGCTCGGCAATCAGTGATTTCCAACTGCTTAGGAAGGCCATCGATATATTTGTCCATTTGCCACTAAACCCTCATCTATCCGAGTCAATTTGTAACAAACTACCCCAGCCCCCGTGATTTTCGTTACTGTGTACCATCCGATTCCTGTAAATTTGTACCACAGGGTAGCTTAGTGTTTCTTCTTTCCATTGGACAAACAATACGTGCAACATCCCCATTATGGGACGTCCAGATGACGTCAGTTTTGGGGAAAGTAGAAAAATACATGTACTGAATGTAGGGTGGAAAATTGATTTCGCAATTTTTACGACTCAAAAACATTATTATACCACTAAAATGCTCCATTTGTTTAAAACTAGTCTATTTTTCCATCAGTAAGTGAAGATTCAAAAACCCGCATGTGAAAATGGGATATTCCTCAACATTTTTGGCGAAAAAAAAATTGAATTTTCCCCTATGTGTTGGTCTATGAAATTGACAAATTTTGCCAACATGCAATCTTTATGACGTCATTGTGACGTATGCTAGGATTTGTGTATTCATTTGGTATCAATGGAAAGAGGAGGCCAATAGCAATCAAGCGCCGTGATGTTTTCTGTTGTACTGTGCTAGGCGTGTTGGTACTTCTCTCCCGAAGGGGGGTGGTTGCATTTCGACAGCCATTTGAAAACAGCGGCCCTCCACCGTTTTTTAACCCAGGGTGGGGATTTGCAGACAACCTGAATTCAGGTGCTTATGGTTATAAGCTTCACCAAAAATGATTGTCTCCAAAATCCCGTTGTGGGCAGGGGGTGTGGTGTGGGGGTCTGTAGCCTGTCAGTCTATAATGATGATAACATCCAAAACATGTTTCGTGAGAAACAACAACTTGTAAGTTGGACGCATTGTGTTAAAGCATACGGCATGCCCCTTAGATTACTGTGCTAATACAGTTAGGGTCAACCAATAAGAACTAAAGTTTTACTCTATATCTTTGGAACGTCTTTCACATGATATAAATAAAGACTGCCAACTAATATTGTCATTTATTACTAACCAGACAACGACCGGCCGTAGATTTTGCCCTGAGGTCTATAGTGGGTATTGGAGTCAGTAATTCCGTGACCGTGGAGAGCCAGAGCATGTATTCTCAGTGGGTTGTCTTCCATGAAGGTTAATGAAACAATTTAACGGGGTGTTTTTCCCCTCGTGAAAGCGGAACAGATGGGGAAATTATAATACAGGGGTCAAAAAATGAAAAATGAAAAATGCTGGATTGCTGTAAAAAGGTAAACACACGTGTTCGTCTTTGAGGAGATTCTCCAGGAAAGAAGAAGCACCCCCCAATTTTTTCGTAACCCCGGTTGTTTTACATATTGGAATGTTTCCCATGTATTAGATCACACTGAAGTTGAATAGCGAACGCGCCCGTCTTTATGTAATAAGATGATGATTAGACTTTCTGTCGTGACGACAGAAGGTCAAAGCATGGTTTTCTATGGGGTTCGATTACGATAGCAGGCAAGTTAAAAACAAGGTTTGCGGTTTTCTTTTGCACCTGTTTGTCCAATAAACCTTCGAAACGTTCTCGGTAGGTGGTCTACAACCGATCCAGTGAAATTTGAGAGAAATTCGAATTCTAAAAAATCTCCTCCTGTCACTTCCTGCTTCAGTGAGCCTTAATTGTCCGCCTAATTCTATCACCGAATATAAATTACTATACTATAAACGAAATTTTAGTGTTTTTCACGTGATTTAGACAAGATGTAGTTTGCAATCTTAAAGATAGCGGTTCATTCTTTTGGCGTCACCAGGGCACGGTAACGAGCCTCGACATCAAGTCCAAAGAACTCCTTCCTGAACCTTTCATTGTCATCTGGTACCAATATTATATCTTTGTCATCTTTGGTGGGAATGTAAAGAGACTGGCCATTGTGGTTCTCTTCTATTGCCTTCAAAAATGCTCTAGCAACATCATCTGTCCTGTGTATTGAAATGAATCGGTAAAAAATACTTCTGTTTAAATTTTTGGACTCAGTCTTGCCTAAAGTTAGGTGGCTAGATGCGGGCTTTAACTGTAAACAAATAACACAGTAAAAATTAGTACAATATACAAAGACCTCCATAGGACTCACTCACACATTGCAATAATGATATGATGCTAACTACAAGATGATGATGGTATCAAACAAGAGCTAGTAAAAGGAACTTCTACCGTGATGAACGTTTTTATTTGGGCGTACTCGCATAGAGCGGTCCATAACGAAAACGTCATTCCGATTAAAGAATGCGTCTGATTTGCTCGTATATTTAGGGTTGCATTGCGAACTAAACAATAGCACCGGACACTGCTTACCTTATTCATTTTACAATTGGTTCACCTTCCATGACACAACCTCATTTAAAATAACTATGCAATAAACATTTGACACATCTTATTGCACCAATTACTCGTAATGCAGAACATGGGAAGGTTAATATCAAAATCTAAGTACAATCTAGGATCCCAATTCTAATTACAAAAATCGATCATTTTATGATAAATACGCATTTTTGAGCATTCTCGTTCCCAGGTGTAGTTTTCTAGACAATTACCAATATAGCTGTGCAAAAATATATAAAATTTTGAAAATTGGGGGTGCTCTTCAAAAAATGTGCTAATATTGCTTTAACCCAGATTCACTTCCCAGCGGTTTCATTGTTTCAGCGCAGTGAAACAGAACCAACAGCAAGCGAGGCATAGTCAATTCTGGTCGGAACCTGCCGTTGATTTCTAGACATGTCTCGCCTCTTTTGCCCACATAATTGTACTGACTGCATGTCACAAGACGCCAACCGTTACTGCTAAAGTCCTTTGTGTGAGAGGCCCACGGAATTGCCTAGCACGGGTCCGAAAGGTGTCCATCGCTAGTACTAGCTTCAAAAGAATTCGTCATAATTGCCGTAAACTCGGTAGCCTTGTCACCAATTAAAGGTAGACTGAGAGATTTCGAAATATATATTTCTAATGTGAATATTCAACTAGAACTAAAGATACTAACCTAAAGTCTTAATTTCAAAGGTAGAGATGAATTGGATTTTTTGTTTTCATGCAGTACACATTTATGTACAGTATAACAGTGCCATAGATACAGTGTATAACAAAAATTCCGGATCCGTTGTGATTTTCTATATGAAGGACTTCGATTTGAGCTTAATTATTTCACACAAAGATTAGTTTATGGACAAGCATTATGTATATGCAAAAACGCACATTTGTTTGAAAATTGAGGGCGACCTACTCGGGAAATCTCTGAGTCAGCCTTTAAGACAGTCAGTTGAATGAGCTTCTTGACCTCTGGCTGTATAAATGTCAGATATTTATTCCATGTCTTCAAGAGTATATAATTGAAACATCTTAAATGGAGAAATTGTTTCATCACCACTGTGACATACTAAGTTTCTGCGCATTACAAAACAACAACAAAACAACAACAACATAAATTGTCTCTCAAGGCCTGGAACCAGTTAAACATGGCAATTAAAGACGTTTTAACTGGTAGCTTGGACTCAGTTAAAACGACGTTTTTTACAGTTATTTGCACGTTTCGAATGCCAGCTGCCAGTTAATTAAAATGATTTTTTTACGGTTATTTTGTAACAGTGTACCTGCTCTTGCTACCCGATTATTTTCATTTGATTTATTCACTTTGCTACTTTACTTTCATGCTCTACTTGTCAAAGAATCCAGTTGCCTAGGGTAGTTCATTTTAATGGGTCGCTTCAAAACTCGTAAACCGTGTTCATTGCTTAGACCAATTAAAATCGGTTGCAACTGGAAAGAACCGGGCTGAACTGACGAACAACCGGTCTTTGGGTTTTGAAGCGCCCCTAACCAATGCCAATATGGCCACATACGAAACACGTGGCTAACATCAGTTGGTGATTCAGTGTATCCAAGTGTAAGGAAACTGAGTGTCCCCATGAGAGTGTTCTAGTCTCCATGTCAACATGTAGGGAATAAACCGTGAAATAATAATAATAATTTAATAATACCAAATAAAAATTATAATAATAATAATATTTCATTCTTATAACGTGCGACAAACGTGGGGGGGTTGAAAATCAGTATCGTTGGCAAAACAGTATAATAAAAGTAGTAATGCCGAATGCAGTAGTATTGAACAGTGCATTGACCGATAGCTACTCAGATAACCACAACCCTTAAAACAACAGCTTTTAAACAGGCGGCAAACTTCAACATGGCAAAGCGGACCTTCAACATGATAAAGCGGACCTTTGTCATTTTTTCGGCCCTGTTCCCTGCTTTTGGTTCAAAGCGATAGTGCTATTTTACATTAAGCGATGACCGGTTTAGTCAATATTCGATACCCAAAAATTTAAGGTCATCTCTAGGTCATCAGGTGTCATTAAAAAAATAATAAAAAAATAATTTATATGGTCAGGAAACTTGATAGTTTAGTCAACATTTGATGGCAAAAAGTTCGAAGGTCCTTTCAAAGTTACCAGGGGTCATCAAAGGTCAAATCAGTCAAAATTGTCATTTTGAGGTAAAAAATGGTCATCTAAGGTCCAGCATAAAGGTCTGTATGGTTATCCAAATTGGTCGTTATGTCAACATGCGATGTCAATCCTTTTAAGGTAATTTTAAAGTCACCAGGGGTCATCAAAAGTCAAATCAAAATTGTAGTATGGTCAAGAAATTTTGTGCGCTCTGTTCAAATTCGATGGCAAAAATTTGAAAGTCATTTCAAAGTCACCAGGGGTAGAATGTAGGATGGTCGTGATCAAGCTTTGTTGGCTTAGTCTACATTCGATGCGGTCATATAACGGTAATAGGTCATATGGGTAAAAAGATCTGTATGATCATACAAGTTAGTCGTTGGACAACATTCGATGTCAAAAACTTTGAAGGTCACTTTGGGGTCATTAGGGGTCATCTAAAGTCAAATCAGACTAAAATGGTAAACACAAATCCCGCCAGCTAAGTGGTGGTAAGAATTGATCCGCCATTAGTGGGCCGTGGGGCATCGGACCTAAAATCCTCCCAATTTTCTTGTATGTCTGTACTAAGCTTGAACGCGTACAAATCTGTACATTTGGATGGATTACAGCGGGAAAACTCGGCGAAGGCTGCCAATGAGGTGCTGGAATGTTCAAAACCGGGGTGGTACAGTACAGTAATACGAACTCCTCTGAGGCCTGCTGCGCCGAAACACCGGGCTATGCCGAAACGCCCGGTCTTTCGGCAGATGACCTTGCCGTACGGCAGGGGTATCTGACGAAACGCCCGGTGTTTCGGCAATTATTCGTGCCGAAAATGCGGGCTACGTCATTACCCTGCCGAACGGCAGGGTTACTTGCCGAAACAATGGATTATCCCAGTAGTTCGGCACAGAGGGATCATTATTACAGCGTGCGGTTGTTGGATGTAACTAAGTTCTTTTGTCAATTGGCTGTACGGACACAGGATGACACGAAATAGGTGTTCAGTTGACTCAGCTCGTACGACAGGCTAAGATTAGCTTTAAACTGATAATTTTAGGGCCCGTTCATTATTTACAAGGGAGGGGCCGCAGAAATTGAAAGATGTGTTTGGAAAATTGCATAACCCCCAATGTAAAGTTATAGGCCCTATTGCATAGAACCCATACACCCATCGGCCATCCCGGCGGCCATCCCACACACACAATTAGGTACATCATATGCAGGGGTGTAGCCAGGATTGTAATTTGACGGGAGGCTGAGCTGGCAAATTTGTCCAAATGAGGATGATTTTGCACGATTTTGTCAAATTTGACGAGGGGGCCCTGAGCCCCCTCCCTGGCTACGCCACTGATATGATTTACTGCTGATGCAGATAGGTGTTTGGTTTACTGAATAATAAATTTACCATGACCCCCCCATCAGAAAAAAAAAATCACATAACCCCTTATTATTTGTGAAGTAGAAAATCACATAGGTCTAATCCGGACCCTAATAACCAAACCCTAACCTAATTCCTAACCCTAATCTTAATCCTAGGTCCTATAGGCCCTATAACCTCAACCCTAAACCTAACCCGTGTTGCAACCGGCCTAAGAGGACCTTTACAATGGGAGGCATATGTATATCAATCAATTCGGCTACCTTGCAAAACGAACGTTTAGCAAGGGGTCTTCATGGGGTCTATGTGGGTGCTTTTGGCGTTACAAGATCGTATTTACGTCTACTATTACATACAGGCTTGTTCCTAAATGCCAAAAGCCTGATTTTTAATGAGTTTCATTGTAGAATTGTCCATAAAGTCACGAAAAATGCGTAAACACGTGCTCTACACATAAACAGCACGTTATTTTCCACTTCCCTTCTCCTCTGCCGAATACCCGGGTATTTCGGCAGTTCCGAGTGGAGGGAAGTTCGGCACGCGGGTATTTCGGCACCCGGGTGTTTCGGCACAACAGGCCTGAGGAAGACTGATTAGGGTGACGGGTTTTGTTTAGGTATCGCTGAGTGTCGCCTAAATAATAAAAATCAAAATGTAAACATTTACTGTACTATAAACGAAATTTTAGTGTTTTCACGTGATTTAGAAAAGATGTACACACACTGGCCAAAAGTATTGCAACATGCAGAAAAACATTTATATTAAAATATTGATTTAAAAATTGTACCTCTGAGTTCTTGACTACACATTACGCAATTATTGTCAAGTTATGATTTTCAAACAGATGCTGTTTTCCAGAATCACATAGTGCGAAAAACGTTTGATTTGATTGCCACGTTCCTTTAATATGGCGGGTTAAAGGAGCTGGCTAATGATAACTTGCCGATTGTACTCCAGAAGGAATACAGGCACAGAACGTCAAAAATGGCTGTAAAATAGTCGCTAAATGAATTGTATGGAATTTGTCAGGGTCTATGTTAAATGTTTAGGGCGAAAATCGGAGTGGTTGTATGGACCGTAAAGGAGATAACGTCAATAGAAGATGGGAGCGCGTCCATCACCGTTGGACTCAAGAAATTTCGGCAAGAAAGAGGTCACGTGATAACTTAAAAACAACTTTTTAATCGCACCTTTAAACATTGTGCTGTTTGTCATGCAATGTGAACGCGTAATTAGACACGATTTATGTAAACCACGTGATTTATCATTCGAATTGCATTTTGGATGTTTCTGAATTTCCTGAATTTTTCGAAGACCACTGTCCTCCATTGACTTTATCTCATTTCCGGTCCACACAACCGATCCGATTTTCTCCCGTAAACATTTGAGTAAACCCTAACGAACCCGTTAAATTCCTTAAGCGGTTATTTTGAAGCCATTTCTTTTGTTTCTGTGTCTGTATTCCTTTTGGAGTGCAATCGGCAAGTTATCCTTTTGCAGGGAACATGACAATCAAATCAAACGTTTTTCACCCTCTTGGATTCTGGAGAATAACATCTGTATAAAAGACACAACTTTGGCATTCAATACTTAATGTGTGGTCAAGAATCCATGGTATATTTTGAAATCAATTTGTGATTATGAATTTTGTTTTTGCATGTTGCAATACTTTTGGCCAGTGTGTGTAGTTTTCAGTCTTAAAGATAGCGGTTCATTCCTTGGGCGCCACCAGGGCACGGAATCCAGCCTCGGCATCAAGTCCAATGAACTCCTTCCTGAACCTTTCATTGTCATCTGGTACCAATATTATATCTTTGTCATCTTTGGTGGGAATGTAAAGAGACTGGCCATTGTGGTTCTCTTCTATTGCCTTCAAAAATGCTCTAGCAACATCGTCTGTCCTGTGTATTGAAATGAATCGGTAAAAATACCTCTGTTTAAATTTCTGGACTCATTGTCTTGCCTAAAGTTAGGTGGCTAGATGCGGGCTTATAAGCAAATAACACAGCAAAAATTAGCACAAATATGCAAAGACCTCCATCAGACTCGCTCCGCTCACACATAACAACAACAGCACTAACGATATTGCCAACTAGAAGACGACGACGATGATGATGGCATCAAACAAGAGCAAATGGATCACCTTCCATGACACAACCGCATTTACAATAACTATGCCATCAGCATTTGACACATATTAATAACTCTTATGCTAAACATGGGAAGGTTAATATCTATGATATTCTTTAAGTTGGAGATAGAACCAACCATATACTGATACCATTGAAACCATCAGGACCTTTAAAATTGTTTTGCATTCCATGGCGCGACCTTCAATAGATTGTGAAGATACTGTTTGAAAAAATACTTACGTTATTAAAGGCCACGACTTCATGAAGGCCGTGAATAATTGTTTGTGTTTTTCTTCAACTATGGTAGACGGTAGCAAATTAGTCCCGTCTACAGCACTCGGACACACGCAGTTTATACGGATCCTTTTGGATAGAGCTGTGGGGTCAAAACACTGATGGATAAAGAGGAAAAGGAAGACAAAATGGAAGAAAGAAAAAAGAAGAAAGAAAAAGGAGAAGAGAAGGAAGAAGAGAAGGTGAAGAAGAAGTTGAAAGAGAAGGTGAAGAAGAAGAAAATGATGAGGAGAAGAAAGAGAAGGGGAGGAGGAGAAGAAGATGGAGGTGAAGCAGAAGAAGGGAGATGAATTATTATTTAAAACCCGGTGTAGAAGTAATTATAGTCCTCCGTACTCACAGTACGGCTACAATGGTAAAGAATAGGGCACTCAATTCAGTTGACTCTTCACGCAACATTAGTTTCATGCTTTATTCTGTTGTCGTCTATGGAGCCCCGACTGTGGTTCCCGCCGGACTATAATTACTTTCACATCGGAACATGGGGCATTCATGTTCTTCTTTTGGATAACGCACCACGTTACCTTAATACTAGTATGTTCAAATAATACAATACTTTCATAATGCACCTCTTAGCATGCTGATTACCTCAATTACATTTGTTAAAACTACATCAAAACTTACTGCAACGTTTCTAGTATATCCAATCACAGCTACTTTGGTAGTGGCGTACATGGGAGCTAACGGTACTAACGCCAACCCTAAACAACGTGAATAAAAAATGGGTCATTAGTACAGACAACAAATCAATACATGGGATTTCTTCGTACTTCTTGAAAGGCCGGTGTGGCAGGAGATATGGTCCTCCGGACTCAGTCCACCTAAAACGGTGAAGAACAGGGCACTCGATTTACTCGACTCTTCACGCATCATTAGTTTCACGCTTTATTCCGTTGTCGTCTATGAAGCCCCAACTATGGCTCCGGGCGGACCATATCCTTTTGCACCGGGCTTATATAGAAGGAGGGTCTGAATGTCAATTTGTTAGAAATAGGTGAAATTTTAGTGCTTTCTTAAAGGTAAGGATTGACCTAGAGTGGTAAACAGGGAGGGGCAAAGAGTTCGATGGGCTAGGGGCTAAAAGCCCTATCACCCACCGACTTATTGTACAAGGAACTATGAAGAGCGTGTTGTCATCTTCTATGCCTGGCCTGCCAGGAGTATACAGGGGGTATTCGGACAAATATGGTGGCAATTGTCTAGGAACACCCTTGTAGGTAAGAAGCATACGCTTAAAATCAACACGCTCACTGATCGGTAGCCAATTGAGCTTTTTGAGGAGTTTAATAGCTGATGTCCTTTTATCAGATCTAAACACCAGCTTGGCTGCTCTATTCTGCAATATCTGTAGCTTACTCCGATCTCTGGCCAAAATTCCATGACATCGTCGATGCGAGATAAGATCGGTGAGCAGACGTGATAAAGCAAGGAATCCAGTAAATATTGCAAAAATGGAAGTTTACAGACTTAGAGATGACCTTCACATGTTCATTCATCATGGTCACGGGCATTGTCTGATCGAACACAACACCAAGGTTTCTGATTGCCAAGGACTGGGGAACATCAAGTCCCAATCCTGATGGTAATGTCTTTGAAGTGTCTGTGTGAAAGGATGAACATGAGGTCATTTAGTTTGAGCATGGACCTAATAGAGAGAAGGACCAATAACAAACTAGTTTCAAAGACCCTATCACGTTGCCGCCTTTTGTTAGTAAATCCCAGCATGATCCCATTTACCGGCTTAAGGTAATGCGATAATCACCCTCTCAGCAGGAGGGCTGACTGGCCTTCGCTCTTTACTGGGAAAGTTCAGCCCGCCTCAAATAGCATGATGTAAATCATGATGGCAATTGAAAGATCAGGAAAAATTTTGTTCTGAAATTAATGGAAAACGTCCCAATAGCATGCCATTTCATCATTTAAACTATTGCTTATTAACCATTGTCTATACCTGAGCAATTTTTTGTAACACACCGGAAGGAGGTACCACCCCTTTAATTTTCTTTATTGAACATCCAATTCCTATAAATTTGGTACCTACAGTACAGCTTAGAGTTTATTCTTTCCATTGGTATCAAAATATGTAGAAACCAATGATGACGTCACTATGACGCCATAAGGTATAAAGTATGAAAATACTGCATATAGGAAGAAACATTGATATTTTGCAAATTTACTGGTTAAATACTATGTAACACTTAAACAGTTCCATCATGTAGGAGACACTATGACGGTCATTATGACATGTTAGTATGTGGGTATTCATTTTGGTATCAAAGACAAGAAGAGACTGCTATCTATTGCCAACTAAAGTCAAATGTCTGTGAATTTCTGTGCCGTACTAGGCTGTTGGATTTCCCTCCCTAAAGGGTGGTGGGGGGGGGGGTGATTGCCATACCGGCGCTTGCATGGATCAGCCTTTACCTTTCAGATAAGCCGGTATGGTTTTTTGATGGGGGGCATGAAACGGAGCATAAAATACATCAATTGGACATTACATTAACCCTTGGAAGAGAGGGTATTAAACTATAATTTATACATTTAATTAGGTATAAATATGACTTATTCACACTCCTAATTCAGATAAAACAGACAATGGAATCGTTCGACATGTATTCAGCTATCAAACAGCCACAACAGTAACAAAAAAAAAAAAAAAAAAAAAACCCCCCCAACAAATTCAACATACCGGAAGTTTCGAGGTTGGTAGAATAACACGTATGGGCGCGCTTGGGCACCAGTTCAGAAGTTTAACTTGGTAAAAGTACATTGAACTTTAATAACACGTTTCAAGAGTCGGAAGTGAGTTTCCTATTATGTTAAAGTTTTTAACCAATTACGGGTCACAAACTCACCCAAAATGCAAGCTTATTTTCTCCGTCGAAGCTCCACAAAGGAATGACGGATTTTGATGGGTTTTTTCGGTATTTTCTGAACAAAATTCTCCTCTACTTGGTGACAACAACTTGCCCAAAAAGATAGAAATTGAATGTACTATGCGCTTTCCAAAAACCCTTACAGTCAGGGGTCACAACATCCAGTTCAAATTACAAAGTTTTGTGGACAGCTTTTCCCGTAGTCCATGCATCGACAGCGGCAAAAGAAGGATATGATCACCAGACGGATTCGGTGTATGCACATGAATACACAACGATTGCCGAGCTTTTGTCGAGATGAAGGGGTAATCGAATTAGGTAATTGAGTGGTTTTCGGGTTGTTGGTCCTTCTCTCTATTAAGTCCAATGGTTTGAGTTTGTTACAGCACATCAACTCACTGATTTCAAGAAACAAAGATTATAATTGACACAGCATGTTTGCGAAGGAAAGAGGGAGGGAGAAAGAAGAACCAATAAATTACATGCACCAAATCGCGTTATTTGTGCCGCACCATCAAAAAACTTTCCAACTCTGAGGGATCACCCCCCCTTACAGACGTCGCTAATGACACTAATACCCTTTGAAATATATTACTCTGTTGCCACCCCTGTAGTCACGTAAATGTCACGTGTCTCGACTTAAATGCTTACCGGCGACAGACGCAATGTTTATGACAACACCGTCTTCTTCCAAGTTGTCAATAGCTAGTTGGGTGCCGTAAATAACACCATTCTGAAATAGTTAAAAAAATAATTGTATTACCTATACATTTGTGACGGATTTCTATTTGAAAAAAAAAATAATACGAACGATAAAGAAATATTCAAGAATTCCCTTGTTGACATCTAAAGGGAACCAATGATGTGAAGTTATATAGAGCCAATAAAGTGTGTATCCATTTCAGGTACGACTAGAAGCTATTTTTCACAAAATTATACTACAGTTACCGGTTACGTACATTTAGTTTGGTGGTAAAGGTTTGGAATTGAAAGGCGTAATTTTCATCAAATTTGTCATCAATCCAAAACAATGATTGCAGAAGTAAGATCGGAATATTTGAAATCTCTAGCCCGGTATTATATGCTTGTCTGAGGTGACTCTAGAGTTCATCTAACCTATCGCTGTTGCAGAAATACTGCTCCTTAGCAATATTCTTGCTACTTAGTCTGTTCGATTCCGGAGTGTTTGAACTGGTCTAAAATATTCTTCTTTTCCATCGCTCCTGAATGTTTAATTGCATTATGAATTTTCAGCTGTTGTTCCCTATTGGCAAATGTTTTCAGTGTTGACTTACAATATTAACTTCAAACATTTTCTCCCATTTCACTTCGTCCCAGAATCCTGCGTTATTGCACACAATGTGCAACTCTCCGTATTTATCTTTGGCCAGATCGAATCCGGCTAATAAAAGAGAAACAGAAAGAAAATGCCAATGAATCTGGTATCAGTATACTACTATAGGATTATTAGAAAAGGGAATTATTTTCAGAGCTTATGTCGTGATCAACCAGTCACACAACCTTATCTTGAAGGAAATTCAGTCTAAGTAAGGTGCGTGGGTTTATGTGAATGTATATATTGGCGACATTAAACTGTTAAATAATGCACAGCCCCTTTCGAAGTCTCTCCCTCTGACCCAAATTATGAATATTAACATCTCAAGTTCCCAGAAGTTTGAATTAGTCTTGCTAACCTTTCATTTGTTCTCTTTTCGTTACATCACATTTCTGAAATACCACTTTTCCATTGCCATATTCTCTTCAAACTCCTTTTGTGTTTCCTCTCCATTTTTCTCGTTGATATCAAGAATTACAACGCCCTAAAATTAAAAGATAAACAACTAAAAGAAGTTATGAACGTTAAAATAAAGTGCAAAATATGAACATTCGATTAATACAATATTGCAATACAATTTTTTTTGCATTTCTTAATTAAGCGTCTGTGATGCATGACCACCACAGTGGAAAATCCGTGGAGCTTTCTTCATTTATTGAGTTGCAGGAATGTAACTGAATGTAACGGATAAGCACCAGTGTGGAGAGATGACAAGAGGTAGGATTTTGTTAATGTTGGAGGTAGGATTATCACAATGATTAGGAGAACAGGACGCGATTGGAAGACCGTGAGAAATGCGTTGGCTATGGATGGATGCTGCCGTAAAGCATCAGGAAGAGATGGTCGTATTCTCACTTTATTGCTAAACAGGAGAGATGTGTTCCTTACTAAGAGATGCAATGGTAAAAATGATCACTCAATCTTCTTTTTAACCGTCATTGCTTGCATTAGCCAACCTGAACTCACATAAACCACGCATCAGGCTCCCGTTCTGTCCGCAACATGCTCAAAGTCGCATGACATGTTGTAAGGGAAATTCAATGATGGATGGTAAGAGTCTGCAGTTCCTCCGGGTAGGTCCTTGACATCTGCATTAAGGACATGGCAGATATGGGCGAGGATAGGTGAATGGTTCGTAGTGATATACACGGTAAACACACACGCGATTTAACAAGTAACAGGTTGCGAAACGCTGCTTTGAAGTTTTAAAACCCCTAGTCCTATCAATAAAGGAAACGAAGACAAGTCTTCCAGCAACACAAGCCAGGACCATACCCACCAAGAATAACTACTGACATATTGGGTTGACAACCACATCGTTTGTCTCCAATAGCCATCCAGGTCATCAGATTTCTCAGGGAGGGTCCGTAATTTTCGGACCCATCTGCCACACTTTTTTCCGACACACTTATGCATTCGGAAAACCTTCCACGGAATAAAGCAATGTCTATTCCGTTGTTGTTTCCGAAGTCATAAGTGTGTCAGAGGGTCAGGTTATGGAAAACTCCCGATTTCTCACCCATTGAACATACCTGAGCGTAATGCAAACATCCGTTTTAACGAGTAACACTTAAGGAGATAAAAAGGGTAGAATTACTAAATGTATCAAGAAGGTTATAGCTCAGCATGAAAAGCTGAATAAGAATGCATCAAGAAGCGTGGCGTGCAGAATACCATGGTATTTTTTTTACTTTTGCACTGAGGCACAAATTACTGATATGATAATTGCACGATTGGACTCAGCTCAATTTGGCAGGGACACTAAATACATGAGAAACAGAGGTAGTCCGGTCCCCACTGCAAGATGATGTTTTGTTTGTTTTGTTTTTGTACACGGTTTAAAAGTGTGACCCGAAACACTGGGATAAGTGGCGGGATCTGGGTTGAAAATCAAAGTTGCTATCAACATTGAGAGTTATTGAGTATAAAATCTGTAGGAATATCAAATAATGGAGGAGCTAGGACCCAGGTCAAACATCTTCGTTTACCCCTCACTACAGAAAAAAAAAGGTGCCACCTTGGGTAGTTAGTATGGACCCTTATATCAACGCTAGGTAGGTAGTTAATATCAAATTGTGGTATCACTTTTCAAATAGGGGCCCAATTTAAGTTTAACAGGGGTCCAACTTTTAACATGCTCCAATCATGTGAAAGTAGGGCCATATTGTCCGTCAGTAATATGATTCCAAAAAAATTGTATAGTTGTACCATCTATGACCATTTTTTTTTTTTTAAAGATTTAATTTTTTGTGCTAAAAATGGTTAAAAAAGTCAATTTCTATTGTACAGGGTCAAAATCAGAAGTTGCTCCAATGTACGTGAAAAGGATTCGTTAGAAGTGTTCTATAGCTAATAGTCAAAATAAGGAATTAGTTTGTACAATCTGCGTGGATATATCATGTTATTCGACAAATTAGATCATAGGGCAACATTAATCCAATTGGCGTTGACCTCTGTGACCCTATCTCCGTAAGTAAACATTTAACACATCAAAACTAACTTTGGTATTCCTCTACCTCAGGCAATAACTTGCAAGTATTTAAAATATCATAACAGATTACTTTTATGTTGACCCCTGTACAAATTGAGATTGCCTTTTTTACCATTTTAGCCATTTTTACCCTTATTACTCCAAAACCAACGGTCGTAGGTGGTACAAATATACCTTTGTAATCCTATGAATTAGATGGCATATGGGCTACATTTCAACATTATTGGGCATTTTAAAAGTTGACCATTGTGTTAAAACTTAAATTGGCCCCTATTGACAAGCTGATACCACAATTATGAGTACTACCTACCTAGCATTCATGA
>JAMKCH010014307.1:0-26235 GCA_023653785.1 Ophioderma brevispina
AATTTTAGGCTGTTTCCTCTGACAACAATAATTTATTGTTATATGCACCCTTCGAATCTGTCATTCAGGTGAATATGGATAAATGGTTCATAAATTATATAAAAAAGGTTCTTCAGGCACCCATCAGAACCTTTCGGGGGTCTGTAGGACCTTAAATGGGTCTGCAAATGGTTCTAAATTTTGGAAGAAAGCTCTATGAAGTATACCTCTCTCTCTCTTGAACGGCCAACAAAATTAACAACCCTTTGAAGAAAAATTAACGGTTCTATAAAGACCAAAATGGCTCTTAAAGGTGTCTGAAGACATTCTGGTTTCAGTGGTTTCATTCAAGAACCATTAAGGGCAATCACTTTTTTCTTGGTAGGCATAATTGCGGCCCCGACTTCCGAACTTGGGAACTTGGAACTAATTTTGTCCCTCAAAGTAGGCCTTTAGGAAATGAAAGTTTGAGGAAATTTTAGGTTTTGGAACTAAAATCCGGCTATAATTTAGTTTCAAGAGGCAAACATTTTCTCCAAAAGAGGACCTTAAACACTGCCTGGACTTTGGGTCACTTCTGACCCAGATTCACTTCAGTGGTTCCATTGTTTTAGGCCAGTCAACTGGAACTATTTCTCAAAATTAGCGAAACCTGGCAATTTTGACCGCAGATTGCCCTAGATTTTCAAGCCAGAGTGTCTCGCCACGAGGCCGTATATCAATGAAACTGCAACCCGATATCAGCTCATGTGCCCACACTTGTCTGCCGACGGGAGGTCAGTGATTGCTTATCTTTCTCCCTAAACTCCCTGGTGTGTGGAGCCCATGAATGTGCCTATCACGAGTCCAGGATAGGTGTTAAGAACTGAATTATGCTTCAAATGGGGGTCTTAGAAACTGCTGGAGGGGCACGACATTGTGGTCTTATGGGCCGCATAAACTCGTAACACTTCTCTATGTCAGTGACCCCGGCTTAACCATACAGTCAGCATGCAATATTCACATTATTACACAGACCGACATCACTCAGATGGTGTATCGAGTCAATCCCACAATGCGGCAGTTTTGGAATAGGGTCATGCGATCCCACAAAAATCCTATTTTTGACACACAATAACCCTGACCTATACGCTTATTTTAGCCCACAAAGCGTTTGTACTTAGGAATTTTTAGCATGATCATGAAATGTTGTGTGGTTCTTAAACATTTGGAACACTTTTTGTCCCTAAGAACTAACATGTTTTATTACAGTAGAGTACAGGCACATTGCATTGCATTGTGGGATTGATTCAAAACACTCTCTGGACGTCAATGTACTACAGTTAGCCTACTTCATGTTACTTATTAAATATCCATGCCGCATCCCAAACTGTAGACTGGATCTTTCCATATTTACTGGCCAATTTCATCATCTTCACCATCTTCGTCAGAAGAAATGAAGTCATCCTTACTTGAAGATCAACATCTTGGGTGTACGTTGAAACAGGATGGATTTGATGGTTAAGTAGGATTTAATTCATATCCCTGGGTGCATAATTTAAATGACATATCTAGCATCATTCACATCATGCAACTTAGAATGTCCATACATCGAGCAGAGAAAGTTTTCAAGGGTATCAGACAAATCTTTGTCAACAGTTAGAGCCTCTCCCAATCACTGAATGCTGATCAATATTGCCCATGTTTTACCATAAGCTGCGGTATAAGCACATTCGGTGAATACGTGTAATCCGGGCAATGCAGCATAAATACTGTTTGCCAAAGACGAGATGTCAATAGTACATCTGGTGTTAACCGATGCTTTTCCTACATCCATCCAAAATGCTGCAAAAAGCTGGTGCAGCAGCAGTATGAATACATATTACTGGTGGCTGTTGGGCATTCTCAGTAAATGAGTTTCACATGGAACAGGGTGTGCGTGTCCACTTCATGATGGTCACATCTCAAGTCTTGCCATGAACAACTCTCGTTCACAACTTTGTAGATATAGCAGACCTCGTCAGAGGGCTAGGTATAAAGTGTGATTTGCTAGTGTTGAAAATACTCATCCGCTTGCCATTCCATACCAAGAAAACCGGGAAATGTTGTCTTGAAGGACACTGATAACTAACACTTGTGGAAATCTGAGGCACTCTTTTGCCCTGCACCAACGCTCCCTCGTGGTCTTCCGGGACCTGGATGCCCTTTACATATCTTTCATCATTGGAGGCGCATCAAGCCTGTCGCATATGATGTGTACTGAATCTGCAAAGTAGCGTGTTCGTTCCAATACTAATTTAGCAACACCACCCAATCAGATATATACATATAATAATAATAATAATAATATTTTTATTTGAATTACTTGCGAGAACAAACATTTTAAAAGATAATGGTACATATACAATACAAAAGGCAAGTAACTCAGGATGAGCGAATGGGCTTTGAAAAGCCCAAGACACAGGGTGCTCACTCATCCTTATACAAAAATATGTGATGGCACAAGCTGACAGCAAAATTACATTAACATTACAAAGAGTACATTACATAAACTATAAAAAAACTATAAAATGAACTTGGGTAATAAAAGGGTAATAAAAGAGCCAATTAGGCATATGATTTCATAAAAAAAGATTTACACTCTGATTTGAAAGTAGCAATGTTTTGAGCCTCTTGAAGAAAAGGAACACCATTCCACAAGCGTGGAAGAGCCACAAACAAAGAATTAAAGAGGAAGTTCTGGCAGTTACATGCAAAAGTCTGGAACCGTTTATTCTACTTCTTTGCACAAGTGAACTAAAAGTTTCAGGTAAAAAATCATTCAAAGCTTGTAACCAAGACCAACCTTTGGAAACTTGAAAACATCCTCAAGTTTCATCAACTGCAGTTTGGTAAGCCTTTCTGTATAGTTCGGTCTACTCCCATCACCACTGGGAAATTGTCCATAAAAAGGAAACACGGGTGGATTTCTCTCTAACTCTATCAATCTATCACTATATTTCTTTGAAAGGGGCCCAGACACAGTATACACATGAAGTCAAATAAGAGAGATTTATAGAGATATGCATCAGTGCAGCAGAAGACATATTTTTGGTGGATCTAATGATAAACCCAGAAAGCTTAGACATTTTGTCAGCTACATGCCACCCTGAGAAAAAAGCCAAGGAACCTTACTAAATTTACACCAAGCAGTTTGAAGTGATTAACTTCATCAAGTTTTCACGTACACCCCTTAAAATAAAGCTACAAAATTTGGAGACATAGACCTGGTCATCTGCATGACAGAGCATATTGAAAGTTTAACGGAAGTATTTGATTGATGATTGCCCACTGAAAATATTTTTGAGGAATGATCCTTCGCATTAATGTTTGATCCATGTTCACGTATTGAATTAGGGCCACAATTGAATGATCGTCGCAACCTTGGGTCAGAGTGGAGGAGAAACAACATGTTTGATGTCATTTATAAAGAGCGAAACGTGTAAAAGGACCCCAGTGACAAGAACCCTGTAGGCACAGGCAAGAATGTCACTTGGGGTGCACCATTCAGAATCCCAACTTTGGGGAAAAAAATCACGGCGGTTGTCGACGGCATCAAAGAACATTTTAGATCGCCTATTCGAGAGTTGTTGCGCTCTAACCCAGAAGAGCTGACTGTAGCAGTAGGTTATGATCGACTGTTGTGTCAAAAAGCTGACTGAAGTGTGCCCAGAAGAGGTGGGTCTTGTGGGGGCCGATCACGCGGTTTAAGTTAACGGTGCCGAGCGTGTGCCCAATGGACGGTGTACGTGTGGGATTGGTGTAGTGGGAAGTGTAGGTGTGGTGCATGGGAGTGAGCGTATTGTTCACAATTTCTGCCACGACAAAACCAAAGGGGGGGTGTCAGAGAGAGCTTATTCTCTATTTATAATTGCCTCATGTACACACGAAAATGAACTTTTTCCAAAACCTTACAAGCACACTTTAAGAGAAACTGGTCTGTAACTGCCAATATCTTCTTAGGACTTCCAGATCCTTAAAATAGGACTACTTAGCCATCTTTCCAAGCTGCAGGGACTTTACCATGCTGAACAAAACTTAAAAGGTCCACACAAAACAGGAGCAAGCTCATTACAACAACTTTCAAAACAGACCGGAAGATCATTCAGGATCCGGAGATTTAGAAGTACTAGCTTTTCCAAGCACCTCAATCACTTCATTCACAGTAAGGATCAAGGAAAGGGTGCTGCACCGTTTGACAGTGCTGAATCGACCAAGGATGCTAAGGGGGTCAAGAGGTGGAGTTCGGGTAGGGCATAGTCAAATTGCGTAGAGAATTTGTTAAGCAGCAGCATTAGTAAAGGATCATTTGACACTTCATCATCATAGTAAAAGAAAATGATCAGAGCCTTTTCCTTGTAGATGCTACATCAGACCAGACTTTTTTGGAATTGCGCGTGAAATTCTCAAATGTATATGTGTAACTACTGTGACTTTTCCTAATCATTGCGTTCAACTTATATGCGTCCTTACTGCTGCTGAGGCACAAGCAAGATTTACTCAACTTAGCCCTCTTATACAACATCTTTTTCTTTGTACAAAGCTTCCTAATATCTCTATTCATCCAAGGTAAGTTGATGTTTTTCCTCAACAACCTTTCTTGGCACCGAGTTCACAATACAAGACTTATGAAATGACTCAACCTAATCCACGACCATCAATATCCTTAATCAAACATGAGGCAGAGGAAAGTTCAGCAAGTACTTCCCATGAATCAAATCTCCCTTATTCAATGCACTAGACAGACTGATTATAGCCTTACCCTTAGTGGGACATATGCAAGCATTTCCCACGCTGAGTGGGTCACAGCCATGTAAATTACAAGTTGATTGAATTGCAAGACAAAACAAAAGAAGGATCAGACACAAACACCAGATCAAGGAATGGATCAATACCATTAGAGTCTTATAAGTAGGTTCTTTTAACACCTGGGTAAACACTACAATACATTTTATCACGAAGTCTGCTGGAAGAGAACCCTGTACCAAATGCGCATTAACCCATCAATGTGAATATTGAAATCACCACTCACAGCCCATCTTATAGTATCTACCAGAAGCCTGATTTTCCTAAGATTATCATCCCAAATATCCCCACCCATTTTTACATTTTGAGAGGAGGCCTATATACACACCAACAACAATTCTTCCCTGATTACAGTCGAATTCGGCCAACACAATTTCAGATCACTCCGATCAAATCAGACTTCAAGACAGGATTTAAATTACTTCTAATACTAATAATAAATAATAGCAGAGATTTTATTAGCGCCTTTGCTATTGGCCTCTAACGCTTTCACAATGGTCGCTGATCACTGTGGACCAACCATACCATAAACCCTTTCGCACTCATTTCAGGGATGCAGCAGATCGGGATCACGCTTTTCCCTTATCAGCAAACATACTCGAGATAACCATCCGCAGCCGGGACTAGCTTCCCCAATATCGCATGGGTAAATCGCAGACAACTAAGCGGTTTCTTTCTTGTCCAGGGAAATTACAAGAATAGCTGAATCTCACAGGGCTCAGAACGCCGCCTATACCATGGATGAGCACTTCCTGATTTAGCATCTTGTCCCTTAAAGGCACTCCACCACCATGAGTATTTCTATCATTCCTAAAAACATTATAAATCAGGAGGAAAAACCTCCCATCATAAAATGATCATCCACCATGACTCTGTTATAGCAATAATGTGAGGTTTTTCAACATCCACACGAGCTTGAAATTCAGCAACCTTATTTTTGATACTCCGAGCATTGAAATATAATACAGATAGGTGGTTTTTGCTATTCAAGTCAGCAGATTGAGGACTATTTGACATGTCACTACCAGAAGAAACATCCGTATGAGAGTAAACATCACTAACAAAAGAAATACTATCTGACCCTTGAGAGAGATGCGACCCATGCAACAAAGAAAACACAGAATTATTGACAGTATTACAAACATTATCCTCACTTAATTGACATCCATTTGCCCTGTTGAGAGAAGACATATCCAAATCAGTAGTATCATCATAGATATTGACATTTGGAACATTTTCAATATTATTACTAGACTCCAAAGCAACACCAACACCATCACTATCATTAACAGGCAAATGGAAGCTTGAAACATCAGACGTATTACCATTTGATTTAGAAGAAATAATATTTGCACAATGAAGATTATGAATATCAAAATTAGGTACATGAATAACATCGCCATCAAAAGACATGCAATTTATATGGAATTTCAACGAGCATTGATCACAGGAAAACTCAGGTTGACTCGCCCTTAATTTACACAAACATATAGCACACATATCAACATCTTTAGCATGAACATTATTATCATGAACATTAGTTGCAATGGTAGAAAATATCATCATCATTATCACCAGCAATTAAAATGTTGTGGCCAATATTTACATAGTCATTCAAAGATTGTTCAACAGTTAGGCTAGTATCCTTAGAAATACAAATATCCATTCCATGAGAAGGTTTTGTTGAGTTTTCTCTGCATATTATGTCCTCAGAGCAGTCACCCACTTCGGGTAAATTGTTCGTGGAAACAAATGTGGGTGCACACACCGTAAAAAATCCTGGAAATGGCGAGCTAAAAAACTAAGTCCCCTATTATTTGGGTGCAGGTTGTCGCGACAAAGGTCTGTGACTGAATGATTATCTATGTAGGTCCAGCGATTTTCACTACAAATCATGGAAATTACATCGTTTACTGGTGCAACTTTTGGAGCCTGGTTGTCCTTCCTACTAATTACAGATGAAAATGCTACCTCACATTTGCTATGTACATGAGTCTTTATTGTGTTTTGAAGTCTCCTTAATTTGCTGGTGATTTGCTCCATGTTATCACGTTGAAGGTTGTTGGTAGCAACATGGATAATCAAAGAGTCTGCTTTTGATACAGTTGACCGATGTTTGACAATATCCTCAGAAATATAAACATCACTAAACATCAGCTTTTTGATGGTCTTTCTCGTCGGAAGAGTGTTTCTATTCCTCAAGCTCATCAAGGTTGACTGAATCGTGACCGAAGTTTTTCACTTTTCTATGCTTGATGGGCTTTTCAAAGCGTTGCATATTTTCTTTTCGTGCATCGCGAAATTCCTCACACCATTCAGCTCCTTGTCTTCAAAAGTAAGAAGAGCAGTGGCAACTTTACCTGATCTGAGGTTGCATATAGAACAGTTTGTCATCATTCGTTTCACTGGAACGAGCATGCTCGTTTGCCGATTCAGTACGCACCATGTGCGAAAGCTATGGTGCATCTCTGAGCATCAAGGATCTAGAAAGGGTGTCCCAAGGAGACAATGAGGGAGTTTTCAGGATTAGTGGTGCCGGGCAAAAGAGGCCTTTAAAATTTCACAAGTGTTCGTTATCAGTGTCCTTCAAGACAGGGTTTCCCAGGTTTCTTGCTCGGGAATGGCAAGTAGGCGAGTATGTTTCAGCAAGGAAATCGCACTGTATATCTAGCCCCTGACAAGGTCTGCTATATCGTTGAAGTTGTGAATGATAGGATGACAAGGACCCTTGTTGATCATATCTGCACGAGAAACCATAGTTAAGTATTACAGGTTTCACACCTCAAGATAATACTGCCTATAGTAGATTCCAATTGATGGTAGAGTTATGGGCGGAGTTTGGACTTCGTCCATTACTCAAAATAGGGGACAGAAATACCCAGAAAATCTTCGATTTCTTTCTCGCAATACAAAAGAGATCGGATTGAAAGAAACTGGCCAACTAAAAATAAAGTTACGTTGTTCGTCCAGTCAATACTTTGTATTTTGTCCTATGTGATGCATAGTGTGTCTACGCCAGAATTGGTTTTAAACATTGCCTACAACAACATATCACAAATTTTAGAAGGCTTCTGGCACCTGTGTGTAACAATGCAGAACTTTTACCTTCACTATTCATAAAATCAGCTTTCACCTGCTTTCACTGAAACTATTACTGGATTTGGTCTGTGCGTTCTTTGAACATTCTAGGGTTTATGCTTTGACTATTGATTGGGACTGTGAATGGCCCAACCGCTCAGGGTTGGCTATCATAGCTATAGCGCATATCATTCCACAAATACACAGACTAAAGTTTTTATATACTAATCCCCTCAATTCATCCCTCCACCTACAAAAAAGTAGAGGCTATTCCACTATCAACTGGAATAGTATAGTACAGGGTGAGTAAAAAAAAAACTTGACCCTGATTGTGTCCGCCATTTTAAATTTTCAAGTAACATATATCTAACATATGTGATATCACCTGAAAGCTTAATTCATTATCTTTAATTTACTGCAAAGATCATTCACATCAGTTAGGTATAGACAGAATTACAGTCGTTTGAATCCAGCAGCCGGGTTTCTGCACTGTCCACGGAATTGCATTTGCTTAGTCGAGCGCCGTGCATTCAAATGGGAATCCGTGGATAGGGTGAAAAGACTACTTGATTCAAAAGGATGTAGCTCGGCCTCATACTTACCGAATTAGAATTTATCGTTGCAGCAAATTAAAGATAATGAAATAGGCTTTCCGATAGCGCATACGTTATATGTATGTTATTTAAAAACTCAAAATGGCGGACACAATCAGGGTGGGTCAAGTTTTTTTTTGACTCACCCTGTATATTCTCATGTACAAAATAGTCCATAAGCTGCCATCATTGGATTTTACAGTTCGTTGCACCCAACTGGTGATTAAGTTTCCCATATATCACCTTGAAGGTGATGTCCCCTGACTAGGATAAGGTAGTTTCCGCTAAGAAAAGCTGCACGTGAGCGTGTTCTGCCCATTTCAAAATGGCCGCTATTGGTTTATGTAAAACCACCATAATAATTTCATACAGATAGAAATCATATCCCAACTACGCGATATCAAGTTTTTAACTTCCTTAAGGGGGGCTTAACACATCTAGGCGTACAAGATGGCCGCCCCAAAGTTGCATATACTGCCTAAATGAATTAAAATGGACAATTGTTGAAAATAAGAACCTGGGTGCTATTTGGGAGCTCCAAACGAAGTTATGGATTTATATTGACGTTTAAGAAGCTTGTTTTTAAAGAATGGCGGTGATTATATTCGCGCTAGAGTAAGTTAAATTAGGAAGAAAAAGAATCCTAAAATTCTTTTTCGATGTATTGACAACACTTTTAAAATGCCCCTAAATCATTTCCCAAGATGTAAAAAATATTAAAGTGGGTATTTGACCACATGTCCAAGAGAATGATGTAACAATAGCTGGTTATACTTGGGCTATATAGCATAGTTTAAACTGACTTATAAGAGGTTCAAGGAAGAAAACGGCTCATATCAACCTAATGCAATAAAATCAAATAAATGGGTGTGGGACTTATTTAAGGAATACTCAGTGACGTCATAAATGGTTCACAGTAAAAATAAAAAACTATGCTTATGAAGAAGTGAAAAATTGTCTCTATGTAGACGGAAAATTCCAATATTGGTTAACCTAAACTTATTTCGAGCACAACAAGTGCTATCTGGGTTTCGGACTTGTACCAACAGCTCCTTCTCCCTCTATATGCCGAGATCATCGTCCTTCCCAGCGTCAACTAGTAGTGAGTGGTCTGCAATTGTCCAGAAGTAGACAGAGGATTGCGGAAAAATGTTAACAGTATAGTTTTCTTATGTTTCTATTTTGTCGAAAAAAAAGTGTGCAGGGGCGTTTTCTTCTTGATTTATGTACTCCGGAGCAGGTATAACCGCCGCCATACATGAGGTAAGATTTCAGTCCGCAATATCAAATGTCATAAATTCTCTTTTGGTGCTCTCAAAATAATTCCTCGCATTCTTACCCAATCAATTTGGCAATTTTAGTACATTAACAAAAACATTGTTCCTTACGGCTGCCATATTGGACACTTAAATGTGTTTAAGCCCCTTTAGTAGGAAAAACTTCATTTCGTTTTGTAATCTAGACAAATTTTATCTATAAACAAAATACAATAGCAGTTTTTCATAAAACAATGGTGGAGTGGCCATTTTGGAAATAGGCAGTACGCGCTAATGGGCAAACAGTTCGGGGCGGACAATACCTAATCCTTAGTCAGGGGGACACCCCCTTTAAAGGTGCTATATTGGAAAATTAATCACCAGGTGGGTGCAAACAAAACTTGAATTTTAAGGCCCGTACAGAAACGGCTCAGGACTAAAAACACCATCAAGAACTCACATTTTTCGCTACATACACGACTATTGAAAATCTTGCATTTCATCCGCGTTTTGAAAAAAAAAAAAAACGAACCAAGGTTTGGTACCATTAGAATACGTTGTGGGGAGGGTTCCTATAAAAGTTGCGTCGGGGGACAGGATTCTCAAACAATATTGTCCGCCCATAGAATGAAATGAATAATGCCGAATATTGTTGATCAGGGTCAAATCCGCACTCATTTGCACTGAGTTTTTGGCATTTGCAATACAAACAAGATGATATCCAAGGTTCCATATTGTATATGATTGTAAATTGGATGTTGAGATGAAATAAATTTGATTGATAATTTGTCATTTGCCAATAAAAATAGGTGTAAATTGAATAAAAATCCAAAGAATTTTTTCAAGTTGGAACTTAATGATCTTGTTAAGTCCGATGATGAGTAACAACTTTAATAACTTTTTCGAAAACGTATATTTTTTAAAATAGTTAATTAAAACCGGACATCTAAGTTAATTGGACAGACAGTAGCTGAAAATTGCAATCATTTGGGCAATCCGAATTTTGTTTAGGGGGTTAACTTACAGAGGCCCAAAGTGTCACTTATTTTAACAATAAAATCTACAAATTGCTCAGATTCTGCCGCCTCTGCTAGGAGAGGCTCCAAGGAAGACGTGTCTGATATCCTAGAAGAATTTCTTTACTCAATGTATGGACAATCTTAGTTGCATTATGTGAATGATACGTCATTTTCAGCACATTATATGCACCCAGGGATATGAGTGAAACCCTAAGTTGTTTATGCACAAAAACCTTTTGCCCTCCAAAAAGGTGTCGTAATGGTTGAATGAAACCAGAGTGTCTCAGACACCTTTAGAACCGTTAATGGTTCTCCAAAGGGTTGTTTTCTTAGAGGTTCAAGAGAAAGGTACTTCACAGAACTTTCAAAATTTTAGAACCATTTGCAGACCCGTTTGAGGTCCTATAGACCCCCGAAAGGTTCTGATGGGTGCCTGAAGAACCATTTTTATTCAATTTATGAACCATTTATCCATATTCACCTTAATGACAGATTTCCAACTTTTTTCGAAGGGTGCATATAACGATCAATTATTGTTGTCAGAGGAAACAGCCTAAAATTGGTTAAAATACGGAAATTGAGTTGGTCAACTTAAAATACCATTACGCAAAAACTACAAAAGCGAAACACTTTTCTTCTAAGATGTAAGTAGCATTTATGTAGAGTCAAATTTTGGGAAAATATAAAGGAAAAATATTGATAGCTTCATGGACAAATTTTCATTTATATTCAGCCAGTAAGGCAAAAAATAGCAAAAAAGTTGAAAAAAATCATCACTTTTGGCCTATAACTAGCTACTGTTTCAATTTAATAGCGCAAATTTGATATCATCGAATAGATAATTTTATTCTCTTTAAAATGATACCCAATTTGTTATGTTTACTCTTTATATGTGATCAGTAGCGCTACGAATAGCTATATTGGTGAAGAACATGCAAATTTAGAGGTCATTGACCTCTGACGTCACGTTCCACCGCTCGCGACACTTAAGACTTTTGTTTTTCAGATGGCCCAAGGGATGGCCTATACAAATATCATAACAAGACACCTGGTAAAAAATCAGGATTAAATTGCTGGTATCTCCCGGTCTAATATCTGATTGAAGTGGATCACATAATAAAATGATCCAATCAGAAATGATGCATGAAAGGGGGGTTTCCGTAACCTGACCCATCTGACACACTTTTTTTCTGACACACTTTTTTTCTGACACACTTTTTTTCTGACACACTTTTTTTCTGACACACTTATGAATTCGGAAACCTTAACGGAATAAACATATGCTTTATTTCGTGAAGGGTTCCCAATTCATAAGTGTGTCAGAAAAAAGTGTGTCAGATTGGTCAGGTTATGGAAACTCCCTTATGAAAGGCAGTTAGTGCTCAGTAGGTTAACCAGCAGTACCTTTCTATTTTATGATGTCATCTTGCCAGGGGATGACACAAGTTTACTTGCTTTATTTTTTTGTAGAAGGAAATAATATACTCATACTACCCACACATACACATGCACACACGCATACACACACACACACATACATCATGCACACATGCACACTTTCACTCAAATGCAAACACATGCATTCACACACACTCACATGCAGAGACACATACACATGTTCACACACACATACAACATTCTGAACACATATGACCAGTTTAGATTTACTGACTGGACTTGCATCTTATGTTTCTGGTGTTACTCTTGTTTCAATTAATTTGAAACTGACAATTTTCCTGTGGCCATCACATTTCAGAATGATGACCTTTGATACATTGTCTTTCATGACAGATTGAGACTGCTTTGGAAGAAAAATGCCATCATGCTGAGGCTGAGTAAATGTGTAAAAGAATCAATTGTACATTGTTTGGATTTTAAAATTAATAATTACAGTTGTAATCGAGAGTAAACCTGATACTTTGCATATTTTTATTTCTTTTTCTCCTCCCTTACTCTTTTAATTAATATTTATGTAGTGTAATCTTTTGCTATTGTTTATCTCCTCACAGGAAAATGTGAACTCACTAGGTTACTCATATATTCTGGTTTTAACCCAAGGCAAAAAGACAACTTTGGGCAGGTGTGTATTTGAATTGATTAGTTTTTATGTAACTAAGCTATACAGGGTGCGTAAAGAAAGGAAACCCCAAAGATTTCCCCTATATTGCAAAAAGTTAGGTGTGCAGCTCATTAAGCAATGATGTAAAAGTGTCTTTAATAAACTTTATTTTCAAAGAATGATCTGATTTTCTTGTGTACTTAAAAGTCAATGATTTTTTAACCCAAAGACAGATTTTGCTTCTTGTTCATGATTTAGATGTTAGGTAGAGGTATAAGCCAAATTAAACATGTTTGACACTCGTATAAATGGTTCTTACCTTTTATCATAGTCTTCATTCAAACGTCTGTGGCCCTGCCTTCCACTTGATAACTCTGAAGAAGACGCAGCTTACACATCTTTCTCTCGGACAACACTTTTCTCTGAACCATTCTTGTTCATCTAATCCTAGCAAATGCAGCAACAATTTGAATAGTTGCTGCTGGACCTGTCTCGAAGACCATTGCTTGAATGTGTCACCAAAAGGATAAGTCTAAAGGAGTAAGGTCCTGTGACCTTGGAAGCCATTCAACTCTGTGGCCAATTCCAATAACTCAATTGCCGAAAAGTTCCTGTAGATGATTTCTGAGAAAGATGGCACAATAAGACCGTGCACCATCTTGAAAATACCACGTCTGATCATCTGATGGCTCCATTACATTACAATCCAAACCTTCTCCGTAACTGGGGAACATCGTCTTGCTTCAGAATGTTAAGGTAATTTCTCCCATTCAGATTTCCTTGAATAAACACTGGTCCAATAGCCTTATTGTTGCCAACTAATGCAGCAAATACTGCCACTTTCCAATTAACGTTTGGCTTGTCAAACACAAAGTCATGCAGAGGATTTCTTTGGAGCATATATCCTAACATTGGGAGAACATAATGTTACCATTCTTATAAAAGTTAGCTTCATCAACGATGCATAAAGCATTCTCTGTCGTCTCCAACAATAAGCTAGTCTGCGATGAGAATATCCTGGATTGAGACTGTGACATACTTGAATTCGGAAAGGATACCATTTTGGGTCCTTTCTGGTAATGTGTTTGAAAAAAGATTGGCTCAGGTTGGGGAGTGGATTCTTCCTGGAACTCGCCCTTTGGTTGTTCACCAAGGCACATTGAACGCAAGCAATGTTGGCTTGACTTTGGCAAAACTTCCATATGTACCTCCCTCCAAAATATCTTCATGAGTAAAAATAAGTAGATAGATTTATAGATACTTACCATATGAAGCCTAACAAGGTGAATATAGCTTAGCTGCAATCTTGTAAGAGTTATAGACAACCATATAGAGCCTTAACAAGGCAAATATAGCTTAGCTGCATCTTTTAAAAATTCACAGAACATTTTGTCATCGCGGTGATGGTGTCTCCCTATATTCACATAGGTGGTAAGCTTTCATTGCCAACGACGAGTATAAGTTTCAGCCAACTGTCTTTAAACTTGCCACCACAAATTCTCATTACTATTAAGCCCAGTCTCAGGATCCACAAAAGGCAATGAATGATTTACAGTTTAGATGTTCTAATCCTTTCGATCCGAGTCTGTCATAAGCTTTCCAACATCACTTATTATCGTGTTTTACTGGGCGATGTTTTTCACGATCATGGGCTCTAAAGTGGCACAATTGCATTTTGTTGTCTGCAAGAGGTAATAAGAAAAATTTCTTTTGTTTCCTTCAGATATCCCCCCCCACCCCCAAATACCCACTGTCCATCCTTGTCCTTCCCCTCGGTGAAATAATTTTCCGTTGTCCCCAAATTTTCATCAATTTCTAAAACATTTTTACGTGGGTCCTCCCTATGGGATTTCAGTGTTTCGTTGTTTTCACTGCCAAGTACAACCCTTTTCTCGATAATATGATCGTAGTCATTGACTGTTTTCAGTACTAATTGTTACAACATTATGTCGCTTTCATCTGCTGAAGATAGAACTGATGATTCATGTATAGCTTGTTTATAGCTCAATGTGTTATGAAACAGTAAGTAGCATAAACTTTTTGCGAATTGCACAAAACGGCTGTCCCTCAATCAATGTTCCCTTTCTCAACGCACTTGATTTTGCTTTTCTTTGCCTTGCACTCTCTCTCTGTCCTTCTTCTCTCTTCTTGTTGCACTGGAAATCTCAATTAGTACCGGTACCTACCCATTAGACGTTTCACAACCTACACCCATTTGAGTTTGCATTTTACATGTGAGACCTTGAACTGATGAAACTATCAGTCCTATTTCCTTCACTGTTTGAGAGATGACTTAGATGAAATAAAATTAATTTCCTTGGTTTGCCGCTTCCTTGTCGGTGCTTCTTGTTAGGAGGATCCGCACTGTAGTATATGCATGTTCTTTTCCAACCCCACTTGTGATTGGCTCATCACAGTCAGCATCCGAAAAAACACTACTGAACAAATCCTCACAAGTGTCGTTGAAGTTATCACTTGATCTAATTGGCGTGTTTGTGACCTTGAGTAGAGACAAAGTAACTTAAGAGAGAATGTAGAGAGGTCGAAGAGCAAGTGGTAGATGGAGAACAACCAAGTCGAAATAAGCCAACCAGATTTTTTCGTCTTTTAGAATTAACCCCAGAAAAATACCAAGCCCCATTGTTATTCACCCCATCAAAGGGTGTCGTCCTCCTTTGAAGGACCGCTAGTGGTATGGGGACTGCTTTCTTTCTGGTTCATCATTTTGGTGGGGCGGGGGGACATAGAGAAGTCTCGATCTAGACAACCAATGGGGAGTTTCCATTTTTTTTCACTGTTCCATTTCCTTCAAATTCATGATACAATTTGAATGCCGGATTACTTGGCACTCTGACATGTGGAAATTGGTGTTTAAAACGTGTGGCAGAGTAGCTTGCGGTGGACCTACCATTTAGTATAAAAGTACCTTCCTGCAGCAATAAATGTGTCTTGCCATTTTTAGCACACATTAACGCTTGTAACTAGACATAGATTGCTATCGCTTATCACTTTTAGGAGGATTTGAACAGCCCTGCAAAGCACACCTACCTTAGACTTGAAATACCTCCCTGATTTATGGGCTTAAAAATGGAACAATGAAACCAATGAAAATCCTGGACTCTGTCTTGGACAAGTGCATCAATCTGCTCTGTATTTAACAGCCCATAACTTGTTAAGGACACAAGGAATCGAGCATTCTTTTTGAAGTAAAGTTAGTTTATTAATGACACTTTTACAATCATTGCTTAATAAAGATGCGGCACTCTAAACTTTTTTACAATATTTGGGGGCACTTTTGGGTTTCTTTTTGTTTTTTACTCACCCTGACTGTGAACTTTCTTATATGTGTTTGTGTATGAGTGGGAGAGAGTGTGAGCAACAAGATTTCTGAAGAGTCCTGGTGTGAGATTTCAGCCATAAGGTATTCACGATGGGAGGCAATCCACATCTATATCGCTTTCATCGCCAATTTTATGAAAATTTTGTAAACTGACCAAAAAAATCAATTGAAGACTACATTTGTACGTGCATTAATTGTTTTTGCAACATTCATGTCGTACTTGTCTAGACATGGTTCAGATATCTGATTCATGCCTTAATATTGTAGAATGGATCTGATGACATCTTGCAGGTGCAATGTGTAAGAATGTATAGTGAATTTTTTTCTCTCAAGATACCCATGCCCAAGAAATAGAAAATCTTCATTCCTTCCTTGACTGGGATTTCAAGGCTAACTCCAACCTCATCGATTTCCGATATAATTTTTTTTTTTTAATTTTTCTTAAAAATAATCATTTAAGAACTACAGATAGCACTAAAAATGCTAAATTCCAAAGTTAGAGATAAATCCGGATTTTCTTTTTCATGCAGTAAACATTTATGCACAGTATAACCGTACCATAGATACTGTTTAACAAATATTCCGGATCCTGAATTTTATAACAGTCAGTTGTTATTCTAATGAAGGCTTGATATGAGCTTAGTTATTTTACACAGTATATTATGAGTTTGACATGTGGGAACGTCACGCCGGCCCAACAAAGCACTGCCCGTCTAATGCGGTAGCACATTCATGCTTGTTGCTTTTAAATTCGCAGTCTCCATCAGGCTTGATAAGCTAGTGAATGCTGTAACTGTATGGGCATTCTCTTCGCACCTCTACAGGGCAGTAGACCAGGTGCTAACTTGTGTTTTGTAAACATTGATGTCACCCCATCAGCTATAGGGGCAAGCCTTATGTACATGCCAAAAAACACGATTTGTTTGAAAATGAGTGCCGCCCTCATCGGGAAATCTGAAGTCGCCTTTAATTAAAACCTTTGACCTTATATTGATGCCAATGTTAGTTTGTGGTATGACTGTAAGTGTAGTCTACAGGCCCATAGATACAAATTCTTTTGCCTGCTCTAACACAGCATAGAAGAGGGAGAAATAATATTTAGACTTCTAGGGAATTATATACACAAATAGATGTGCTAGACTACTAATTTTTCCTCATTAGCCCCAGTTTATTTTATATAAAATGTAATAAAACGTGTTATTCCATCCCTCCATCCCTCTGGTAACGCCATACATTTAGCTGTTCAGCGGAGACCTCACCACAGTATCCATGTATCGAACAAGATGGAAGGTAGAAATTGACTTGGAAGACAACAACCATAAAACACCATTCCTCTTGCCAAGGTCGTAACCATAACGACATAGTGGGTTATCTGGATCGCATGCTGAACAGAGAAGAAGTATCATCCCACATATCGAGTTCAGTAAGTGGAGATGAAGTATCGTACCAGGTTTATGTGGGCCGCCAGCTTATAGCTGCAGGACCACTTAGCAATCGTTGTTTGCGTGTATGTTTGGATGATACATGTGTTAATGTATGTATGTATTTTATGTGTCACTACATTGTTTTTTTTTTTTAAATCGACCTCAATTGAAAAGTTGAAGTTTCAATTGGAACAACTAACTTCTGTCATAGGTGGCCACCATGGGATCCTCAGATGTTTATGAGGTCAAAGGTCATGCTGCTGAGGTCAAGGGCATGTAAGGTCGTTAAAAATGGGGCTAAAGGACCCAATAAGAGGTGCGGGAAGAGAAGATGACAATATTAAAATGGACCTAAATTGAAAACTTGAGTTCATTTGGAACCAAACTTCTGTCATAGGGGCACAATGCGCTCGCCATCATTGTTATGAGGGCAAAGGTCATATGCCAGGTCAAAGGTCATTGGTGGCCCACCCTTATATTCTGTGAATTAGCGGGCCGAGAACCGCGAATTCTAGTTTATCATACAAATGCTGCGAGAATTGTTCATAGGTAGGGCAACGCACGTGTCGTACTCTCTTCATAAAAGGGGCAGTCTATGGCAGGGCTGGCAATTTCGACGCGAACCCGCGAATCGATTCGCGTAAAGATTCGTGCCCGAATGTTCACACGCAAATCAGAGTTGATTCGCGTCAATACAATTCAGTCAGAGAAAAAAAATCAGTCCAGAAAAAAAGAAAATGCCTTTCCAAAGGCTTTGGCCTACCGATTATATAGAAATAGGAGAAATCACAACCAATGATTTTTTTTCTTCAAAGAAACTAATGAATATCATTCGATTCTATTGTCCCACAAATATTAAGGCGAAAGTCTACTTTACAATGCAGAAGTCCTACATACTTCGGATCAACACTAAAACGTGGACAAAATCAATTAAGTTGACCTGACCCCAATACAATTACCATCACACAAAGCCATGTATTTACCGTGTGCCCTAGTGTTACCATATAAAATGCATGTTTTTTCATTTTACCACGGCAAAATAAATTCTAAAAAAAACGGCAAAATAAATTCTAAAAAAAAACGTACTAACATCAATGCAATAATAAAAATCATAGTTGAAAATAACCCTTTTGTCTATTTGCCATTAGTTTGTAACACCAAATAACACAAATTTGTATCCAAATGTCCCAAGTAAGATATCTAGGTAATGGGGTAAATGCTTTGCCTCAGTGTTTACCTTTCAGTCTGCAATTGTAAACAGTGATATGTCAGGGAGAGTAGATGTCCGAACGGTTTCTTAGTCAGGAAATTTCGTGATGACAGGCCAATTTCAGCATGTTGAGAACTGTTCACATACTGATGGGAGTTGCTAACTGTGCCTCAACATTGTTTTTGTGTTTTTTGACAGCAAATATGAAGATAGATTTCGCCACCTGTTGCGAATTTCGCAGGCTGCCAGGCTGCAGAATCGGAAAATTTCGGTCATTTTTGTGCCCAATAAATGCATCCGATTCGGGGATTTTTTTCACCGAGTGCATTCCTAATTAAGTCACATATCAAGAAAATGAAATCAGAATCCCAATCCTTGATAATATTGATTTTTGTCTTCCAAAGTCGCTTCTGCAGTCTGCTTTTAGAATTCTATGCTGGATGCATGTATAGAACCGAACGAATACTCTCGATCTGAAGAGATGCATTTTGGTTAATTTATCACTATTTTTATGTTAGTAAAAGAACTCAAAACGTGGACTGACTCTACTTGTATTGAATATTTAAAAGGGTTGTCTTTTGGCAAGCATTAACTGTAGTGGTCGTGATGCCTCATCCTGTTCACATTTCGAGCAACATTTAGGCCTAATTAAAAATGTCAGCTCAAATTATATGGTTTTTAAACAATTAAGAATTTACTGCTGCCTCCTGTAATTTAGAATTTCTAACAGTTTAAAATACATGGTAGTAACTGATAAGTTCGCCAAACAGATAATTTAACATGGGAATAGATATATCCTTATATAATATTTCATAATCGTTAAACGAATTAGGTCTGCCAATCAATGATTCTCGCAAATTCTTGGCGAGAAGCAACTGATTCCTGCACGTTAAAACGAAATTGCACCCCGGTATGGCCCTGCCTATGTGTGAATTAACCGGTGGGAAGGCTGACAAACCAATCGGCATTCACTTCCATATTGACGCACATCACACTCGGCGAACAGTAAATAATTCTCTGAACAATTTCTGGCAGAGAGAATATTATATATAAATGTTTCCTTCATGAATTTAATTGCAAAATATGAGTAAACCCAACACTTTTTTTACTGAGCAGGTGGATGACGGTTGACTGTCATTGTCTTATATAAATTTATGACTTCAATTAGCCATTCTTCCACAACTTTGCACACAAACACTTCACTGTTGTGCCGCTTCATATAATACCACACATCTGGTCTGCCTACTTGTGAAAGAGACCATTCAAATTATTGAAAGAGGGCGTGTCAAATAATCCATTTATGTTGTGTTATTTCTTTGTTCACAGAACAAAGAATGTTTGGGCCACCCGGCAATAGTAAAGCTCTGCTACCGTTCTTATGTCTTCTCTTCAATGTGATTTTATTTGGTTATCCTATGTATATATTTAAGGTAAGACTTGATGGTAAGCATGCCAAGATCAGAATTTAACCGAACACACGATAGAATACAGAGGAGAACCTGTGGTCTGACTCTCTCTGTAAACTAGAAGTACAAAGTAATCAAGTACTCCACCCAAGGCTTCCAAGGAATGCCTTGTATTTGTCGACTTATAATGACCAGTAATTCTCCGTATCATGTAGATTTTTGTTTTGTTCGTACATCATGCACGGTGTCTTCAACGCCGCCAAATTTAAGACTGGCGCCTAAGAGTGTAAATATGTGTGTTTTGTAGTTAGGCGCGACAATGCTGCGCAGCGAATCGATTAATTTAACTTTGTAACTTCGAAGTTTATGAGATATTTTTCCTTGTGACAAAAGCTGTCATAACCACATATACTTCTCGTGTTAGAGTATCTATTGTTGCAGCGTGCATTATTTTTTCACGAATGCAATGGGCTCTGTCAGATAATGCACGGGTCATCAGATTATGCACGGGTCATCAGATAATCACGGTCATCAATAATGTTACCGGGTCACCACAAATCACAACTCCTATTAGCTCCTAGAGATACCGTCAATCATTTGATATCGACTTTCTGCTCAATATCAAAGAACATTCCTGCAGTCCGTATATATCCCTCTACACCTTAGGATCTCCATCTAGGTGTCAGTCCTAACTTAAATTATTGTGTTGAAAAAAAATATTGTTTCTTCTCTGTTTAAAGTATAGTTGAATTCACGATGCGCCGACTCATTCCAAATAATGTGATTTTTGTACTGTTTCTTTCCTTATGTTATAAATTTGGGCCAAATTAGAACTTTCAGAAAGTTTAGCTGCTTGCTGAACTTCCCTACCTCTGTGCCGTGACTCAGGCCGCGAGACTTGATAGGCGCACCAGTAAACCGCACGAGCTGGCTTAAAGCGAACGAGCGTTTTTACACTCGCGCACAAAGATTGCATACATTGACGCGTGCTTACAAGCTGCTCAATGTTAATGACTCACTGCACGGAGGTAGAGAAATGGACTATATCATGTTTGTCTATATAAATTTGAGGCCCTTGAGAGTTAATGTACTTCAAAGAACCCAAAATTCACAAATAACTCGTTTTCAGAAAACCAGTCATGTTTTGTACATCATGTCTGCGTTGGTCTTTAAAATCTCTCAGGGGCATTGAATTTGGTAGAATAAATTCGTATGCATTTTATATGCAAATCGTCAACTGATGGTTTTGTTTTGGAAAAAGTAAGGGCAATGCGAAAAGTCTATCTTTCTTTTCACTTTCATTGACCCGTTTCATCACTAATGGGTTTGTTTTGAAACTGCCCAGGTAGGTGCGAGAAAGAATTACCACTCTAAGCGTCTTAGAGAGTCTGATCTTCTCACACTTCCAGATCATTTCAAACAAACTAATCAACAATAATGCGTCAAGGTCTTTTTGGGACTATTTATAGAGTAACGTTTGGGCATGTTGGAGTATAGACGTGTTTTTAATTTTTTTAAAAACTAGCCTCAAATTGAGATAAATTACGTTAATTATATTAATGTTAATGTAAATGATTTGAATACTATTGTTTTCTCAAGTATATGACGGATAAGGACCAGCCTCAGTGGCATTCAACGAGATATTGCACTTGACCTTATGGGTCAGTGCAGGCAGCATCGATGCCTCCGGCCTCGTCTGCCGGCACAGGGGGGGGGGGGGGGGGGGGGTGGGGGGGGGGGGGGTGACCCATACGGTCGCGTGCGATTACCTGTCGATGCACTAGGCTAGGTTCCTTATCTTATCATTATCTATGTGATTCTGGGAGTATTGGGTTTTAAAAAAAACAACACACAACTGCAATTAGCCTCAAGTGTCAAATATGACGATGATTAACACATAGGTCCAGCTGACGTGTTGGCAAACATATGGGTGAGGCAACAACAAATTCGCGCCGTAGAAGTTCCATGTAAACATGTTGTTCCCCAGCAATCGTCCAGACAAATCACATGCCATATACAATAAAGATTTGAAATCCGCGCACTATAAGCCTTGTGATTTGGAACGTTGCTGGGGCAACGGGTACTATTACGTGCACTTCTACAGCGAATTCCCCAGATGCAAAGAATGCATCTCCAAACGTTTTGCGAACACCCGAAGTGTTTGTCCATGCAGGACAAAAGTTTTGAAGCCAGCTCTTACCATCTCTTGTTCTATATCTATGGCGTAGACAGGAACACATGTGCACACACATGCATACCCGCATATAATACACAAACATGCATGCTTTGCACCCACATCCAATGCAGAAATTATGTTCATGTGTACTTATTATTGTTTGATATCAATGGTGTAAAACAAGGAATGTACAAAATCTGCTTGTGATAAAATCAAATGTTTGTCTTACTGATATCAACCTTCACTCTGTCTTGTGCTGTTCAAAGACAGCCATTGACCTATACAAATTTTTTTGTTTGTGAAAATCAGCCCACTTTAAAGGTTACATGTATATGCACACAATCAAAGGGATCAGTCACAGTTTGGCAGTTTCAATTTTGAATTAAAAATTTTTTAATTTGAGTTACTTCCCATTCAAAATGCTACATTTTTGATTCAAACCCATTACAATTGGACATAGATATGATAAATTCCCTGCCCCATGCAAACAATTCTAATTATGAACATAGTTCTACATTAAAGTTCTCAAATCTTGACAGTTCCTTGAGTGATCCGTTATTTAAACAGAACAGGATTTGGAAATGGCACACTGGCTACCATTTACAGCGAGCTCAAAATGTATGGCCTGCTAAACCATTACATAATGACAAATAATCAGAACATTTATAAAAATGATTTACATTTTGTAGTCGCAATTTTTAAGTGGTTGTTCCGATTTATTTCTATTGTGTCTCTACTGGATACGAGAGCTGGCACTGCACATATCAAGTACCTATGGAAACAACTTTGCGGTTTTGATTTTGAACGCAATAATGGCATGTTGCAAAGCCCCTATTCAATACTGTGCTATATTGATGGTTAACCACTAAAACGGCGGTTTTTGTGTTATATCTTGGGAATGAAATGGATTTGAAGGTTAATTTCAGGCGACAATGATAAACATACGGCCTTTCCTAATTTCAAAACGATACTACTTCCGGTAAATCAGGGGGTCCCCAAGGCGATCGGAACACACCCCTTTAAAAGATTTGTAAAAATTGAGTCAAAAAATTTGATAAAGACCAGTCATACCCAGTAATTCTGTCCATCTCATGTAACATGCTAAATACATACAGATAGTTAATGTTATGTTACTAACTTCACTGAGTGATATTCACATAATATAGTAATTCTTCACTTCTCTGTCCGTTATGTTGCAGTGTTTCCCCATTTGACTATTCCATAAATCCTGGTTTCATATTGTATTTCTATTACTCAATGTCCTGATGTGGTTGTTCAATTTTACACACGTGCCTATTGAGGAATCCAGGGTACTTGCCTAAAATACGATATTACGACGAGCTATCCGACAGGTGACGCATTTTTTTGTGTCACCTGCTGAGCGAGAAGATAAATAGGGATGGCTTTTTCAGTAGTGGGATATGGGCTGTGGGTTGTGGCCGAAAACAAAGGTTGACAATAATGCTCTTCTCACATACAGCATTGACTGCGTAACTTCATACTTGTTGAAATAGCTAAGCTCAAATCAATGTCCTTCCTATAGAAAAATCACAACTTTAGTTTATAAGCTCGATCCGAAATTTTTTGTTATACACAGTATAATTCGATGGTACTGTTAGCTATAAATGTTTACTTACTGCAATCAAAATGAAAAATATGATCCGTTCAAATTTGGAATTGTACATGAGGCAGTTGAACCTTAAGCGTCCGAGTAGTCATTTGGTTGTAACTTGCAAATATGTATATAATTATTAATCATTCCTTAACTTTGCAAAAGTTGATTATGGTATGTAAAGTAATCCATTTCTAGAAGAATTGGACATGAACCCATGATGGCATCAGATTAATGTATACGTTCCGTATTTTTGGAGAAAATACTAAAAAAAACTTGAATTTGGCCCCAAAATTTCAGAAGACAGCAGAACAAAAACATTAGAATTTTTCATGATTTCTTAGTTTATTTTTTAGAAACAAGACAAATTTGTCTAGGGACGTTTTTTCAATTTTTTTAAAAATAAAGGCTTACTTTCGAAATATAAGGAAAAATGTCAAAAATACATCGTCCTCGGACCGCATTGTCCGCCTTCCGTCGCGGTTTGTAATTGATAGGTCTCAGTTTGACCTTTGACCTTGGCATGTGGACCTTTGCCCATCATTAACCAATGAGGGCCCCCATGGGGCACTTATGATTCAGTTTGTTTCTAATTGACTTAAACTTTTCATTTAGGTCAATTTTACATTTTTACCTATCTTGACAATTGACATCCACATGACCTTTGACCTAGGATGTTCCCGTTGGACCTCATGAACAAATGAGTGACCTCCAATGGTGCACCTATGATTCAGTTTTGGTTCTAATGACCTTTTTTTTTTTTATGTTTAAACTTTTCAATTTAGGGGTCAATTTTACATTTTTAACCTATCTTACAACTTGCCTCACATGACCTTGCCATGTATGGATTTGACCTTTGACCTCATTACCATTGAGGGATTCCAATGTTGCACCCTTGGTTAAGTTTGGTTCCATTGAACTTCAACTTTTCAATTTAGGTATTAACATTTTCAGCCTATCTTACAACTTGCCTCACATGATGACCTTTGAACCTTGGTATGTACCTTTGACCTCATCAGCAAATGCGGGATCCCATGTTGCATCTATGATTGAAGTTGGGGGGGGGGGGGGGGGGGGGGGGGGGGGGGTGGTTTAATCCATCAAAGTATGTGTAGTACCAGCAAATTTTAACGCCTTTGTCACAACAAACATACAATCAACAACAGACCATCAACAGACTACAGGGACAAGTGATCCCCTATGTGTCTTCCTGCCTCAAGGCAGGCGACACAAAAAGTTGATTTTTACTTTTCTTTTCAAAAATTTGATTATATTTGGGAGAATATCTTTGTTAGAAAAGCGAAAAATGAAAAATTGCGAACCGGTCCCTAGAGAAGACCGATTGCTATCGTGAGGAAGTTAAACCTTGCCTTTACTTCTTCGGTATTTTTTGGAGTTCTCTGAAAATTGCCAAATTTGCGAAAATTGAACCTTGAGAAAATCTGTGTTTTAGTAGAAAAAGTGACTTTTCACGCCATTTCAACTGTCTCTTTCTCAAATACTTTATCTTTGAACAATCACATTGAGTTATTTGTGCACGTGATGAAATACATCTTTATCACTACTGAATTCAAACATATTTTGTCTCTAACTCCGAAATTAGAAAGAAATGAAATTTCCCTCTGTCTAAATTAGCGCTTGTTTACATTTTCAATTATTTTTTTCGTTTCCTCCAGATCGTTCCGCGCAAAATACATTAAACACTCGCACGCTTCATTACTCAGCAAAAATTCACCTCGAGACGCGATGGTGCGCCTTGGTGCGCCTTGCGCCTGGCGGCGTGTAGTGTGCTTAAATTCCCGCCGTTTAACCGAAGCGGTTTTTGTGAATTAAAATGGTCAAATAGCGTTTTAATCGCAAAAAAAAATACAGCTCCGGACTGTCTCCTTGCAGTTGGATACATTGTTGGTAACTATAGAACACAGTTGATGTTTAAAACATAATGCAAAACTTTTCCCAGGAATATGTTATTCTCCCTGTTCCCCTTCCTCTGTTTCTCTAATCACAAATCTGAAAGCACTCTGGTTGACACTACCCTTAAGGGTAGTTCAACCTTGAGCTTTCCTGAGTACTCCTACTTTGGTTTGTAATCCGACGCGTGGCAGGTGTGGGCGAGCCACTACGGGGGCTCTTTGATTAATGGGTCCTGTAGCGAGAGTGGGTTACACATTTCTAAGAAAAGAAAATTGGACGATGAGCCCGATGATGGCATCAGATTAATGTAAAACTTTCCGTATTTTGAGAAAAATACTAAAAAAA